>QRFJ01002480.1:0-112696 GCA_006176705.1 Cocos nucifera | reverse complement strand
GTTAAAGACTTGAGATATCGGTGGGAGGACTTGATTAGGGAAGTCGGTAGGAGCAAATTAATCCATATCCTTTTTATCCTTAAAATACATAATATAATTATAAATTTTTTAAAATTATTAGATTCTTAAAATGATAAAGTTATGGAGACAGCTGAGTCATAGCCTTCCATTAAGGTGTTTGATAATGGATCCATTAACTCAATAATCATTGGAGGCCCATAGACCTAGTACTTGCTGACTAATGAAATTATCATTCATCATATGATGACTTGAATGTGTCTCTCTAATGGTGGTTAGGTTGATCAAGCATAGTTGGGCTTAATCATACGTTGGTTAAATATACCAAGTATAGTCATGTTAATGATTGACCTAATCAGATCCTTACAGTAGAGGCCCTAGCCTACTGATTAAATTTCTAGGGCAAAATTAAATTACTAGAAGTTGTTTGAAAAAATAATTTGTTATAAACCTATCCTTAGATGTACATGAGTTGACCAACCATAGTTGGGCTTGTGTGCAGTCTTTGTGGATTCTAGTATCTACTATGGAATTAAAGTAATTCTCCAAATTGAAGGTAGAGACTATCAATTTGAATAAAATAGTGGGAGAACCTTAAGATTAAAATCTAAGTCTCTGGATTTAAAATAATTCATATACTTAGATTATTATTCTTTTTTCTCAAAATAAAGCTAAACCCTAATTGCTCCTATCACTATTAGATAGTGATGACTTATAGGATCTAACTTCAATAATTAGTATCGAAAGTTAAATTTGGTTCAGCAGTATGAATGGGTTTGTATTAAGGCTTCTAAGCATAGTCAAAATAATTAGTCCAAAATTGATCCAAATCAGGTATAGTGCTTCTATTGTTAGAAGCAGGATCATAGAAAAAAGAATTATCTTATTTTTCTTAACTATAACAGACTGAACAAGAGAAAAGAGTAAGAATTGCTTATCAAGGATATTATCTGATAACACCTTAAAATTTTTTTATATATAATTCTACTATCTGGATATTGGATACCAGTAGTCTTATGCAATTTATTGTAGGAACTTTAGGTAAGTGAAATATTTAAAAATGCTGAGAGATTCCTGAACGTTAGGGAAGGAAGTTCTTTTCCAATCCTAACTTTAGAAATTATTAAGTTTATTTTCAAAAGATATCATTTTGAGTGATCGTCACTATTGTCCATCGTTTATGATAAATATGATCTCTGTGGCCTTTTAGTTAGAGATGGTTATCATATATCAATAAAAAAGATTATTATGATATTATTATTAATAATATTACAATAATATATGGATAATAAAAAATATGATATTTAATGTTTATAAAGTCTGTTAAGTGTAATGTACATATTTAATAAAATTCAAGTTAAACTATGTCATGGATGTCTACTTTTGGCATTATAGGCTTAGTCATCTTGACAAGAATAGAAAAAACATGTTAGCTTGAGAGAAAAACTCTGATATCAATGATTATGAATCATTGATAACATATGAGTCTTATTTTTTTAGGAAGATGATAAAGTCACCTTTTACTAGAAAAGATAGAGCCGATAAAATTCTAAGTCTCATACATAGTGATGTATGTGAACCTATGTTCTCAAGTATCAGAGAAAGATATCAATATTTCATTATAGATGATCTATCTAGACATAGGTATGTCTAGGATTGAATCATTTAAAATATTCAAATAATTTAATAATAAATAGAAAATAAACTAAAAATGATATTAGAACTCTTCGATCAGATCGAAAGGCAAATACTTATCTAGCAAGTTTGTGACATATCTAGGAGAATATAATTCTCTCTCAGTAGATTATTTTTCAGAACATAGTGTATCAAAAAAAAAAAATTTAAGTTTGTTAGACATGGTTCAATCCATGATAGGGTTCACTAGTCTGTCTATTTCAAGGTTGTGTTCTTATGACTACTTATTTTACTCTAAAAATATATACTGGTAAATCTATTGTAAAGACTCCGTATAGAATATGGATCAGATGTAGACCTAGACTCTTTCACTTTCAGATTTGGAGTTGATTGGCCTATGTCAAAGATTTGCACACAGATAAACTTGGATCTTGGTCCAATAGGTGTTTAAAGGTTATTAATTATTCTATGCTAAAGAACATAAGATATTTATTAGCTGTAAGGCATTTCTTTTTGAAAGAAGTTTCTTAGAAAAGAAACTGATGCCTATCAAGTTGAACTTGAAAAAGTTTGACTAATAGAAAATAAACCAATTTAATCTAATAAATCTATAGAATTAGATTTGATCAGATCAAATCTTGAGCCTATTAAAGTGGCACCTTTAAGAAGATTCGGTAGAGTACCGTATTAGCCAAATAGATACTTTAGTATCTTAGTCCGGGATGGCGATCTTGTTGAGTTTGATGAGAACAACAAGGATCCGATCACCTATAGGAATGCAATGCAATAGTCTGATTCTAAAAAGTGGCTTGGAGCCATTAAATCTAAATTGGAGTCCATTAAAATCAATAGTGTGTGGATACCAGTTGATTCACCTAAAATGATAAAATTCATTGGGTGTGAATGGATTTTCAAAAAGATCAGAATAGTGCAGATGGAAGGTAGAGACCTATAAAGTCCTTCTAACTATCATCTCAAGGTTTAAACATACATTTTGAATATATATCTTTGTTATGAGCAAAAGACAAATCCTGCATTTATAATTAGGCAAAATATTCTATAGTGTTATTCCTTATGTTGTCTTTGGATAAAGTTTTCTTAATCGAGAATGGCATTCTAGCATTGCAAGGAATAAAGATTTAGATGTCATCTAATTTCTGCATGTTCAAAATTAGATATGGTATACTCACTAAGGGTAGTGAGTAGATACTAGTCTAATCTAAATAAGAATCACTGGAAGATTGTATAGACAATTCTTAAGTATTTAAAAAATACTAAGATCCAATAACTTAAATATGAAGATACTGACTTAAAACTTATGGATATTTTGATTTTAATTTTTAGTCAGATCAAGATGAAAGCAAGAGAGTGTCGAGTCATACCCTAATTGTAGGAGTAATATGCTGGAAAGATTCCAAGCAGGATACTGTAGCCTATTCAGTTAGTGATGTAGAGTACATCGTGGCATATGATGCTGCCATGTAAATTATATAGTTGCTGAGATTCATGGGAGTCGCATCCTTCACCGATGGTCCAGTCCTATCATAGCACTGGAGTTATAGCTCAGGCTAAAGAACTGAAGGACCAGTATATTCTGCATCACTATCATCTTTAATTTTAGATCAGGATGGCATCAATCTTAGAAAGATCGATGAAAAAAGAGAACTTGACCGACCCATTTGCTAAGGTCTCAAAATTAAGGAGTTCTATGAACTCAAGTGGAAGATAGGATTTTTGATATCATTCTGATTGGCTTTAGTCCAAGTGAAAATTGTTGGATAATATGTCATAAAGCCAATCATCTAAGTTATAGATAATTGGAACCTGTATGTGAATTATCTAATAATAATAGTTATTTGATTGGTTCATCATAGAAGTTCTATCATCCTTAAATGAATCCCTAAATTATGATGAAGTTCTTAGAACCATAATCAATCGATAAAGAAGAATTTATTGGATGGTTCTTAAACTATTCACGAATAAATGATAAGTTATGAACAAGGACGATAACTTATCGAGTGTAGATCGTTGTATGCTATATGCATTGGTTGTCCTCATAACCAAATGGTGTGGAGACACTAGTATGACATCCAAATGAGATATAGGAGTACATCTACACTGAACATGATCAAAGTAGCACTCTACTATCAAGAGTAGCTAGCTAAGGCAAATGGATATAAGTGTCCCTTCGATCTGAGATCACCATGGTGACTTGCAAGCAACTCACTGTACTTTGGTGCCAGACTGTCAGTATTTTTAATATAGGTTCAAAAGATTTTTGAGTACAGTCAAGTACTTATAGAGTTGATGTATGAGTCAAGATGTGATTGACCACTCCTGATTAACTTCAGAAAGAGAATGACTCGTTGTGTTTCAATTTAGCAAAACCTAGGTCTCGATAATCCTCGTGAGGTATCACGAAATTTGCAAAATTTTAAAATATAATAGAGATAACTTATATGAGTGTTGATAGCATACTCAAAATTATCTTAAGCATTATTGATCAAAGGGATGAATTATATGGTAACCATGGGCCATGGTTCTAAGAATGTTGCTTTGCATACATTCGACCTATCCGAATGTCGATACCATTACTAGATGATCATTTTGATTGGTATAGAAATTAATTTTTATGCTACTAGCTTAGGTTTGAATCTATGAGGTCATATACATAAGAGATTGTAACTTGATCAGATGGTTAATCAATGATTAAGAATCGTTTTAAGGTCAAACAATCAATACGATTGATATTTGACCTAATACAAGTATTGTAGGAGAATCGATTAGCAATTAGATTACTAATTAGTTTAATTTGATTGAGCAATCAGACTGAGATCAAGTCTAATTAAATTATATTCATTTATAATTGATTTGGATTTAATTAGATTAAGTCTAATTAGTTTATTTGATAAGTCAGTTGTAAGAAAAAATAAGTTCCTATTCAACTAGGACTTAAGTATACCTAATTTTTAATTTGATTAAAAATTAAATTAGATTTAAATTTAATTTAATCTTATTTAATTGGACTCTTAATTAGATTAGAATTCTCTATTAATTAGGTTGACTCAAATCTAATTGGAATTGGGTTTGAAATTAAGTTTGACTTAGAAGAGTCCTAGTTAGACTAGGACTCATCTAATTTCCTTGCGCCACAAAGAAGCCCATGCCCCACTTATTTTTCTAGATTGCTTACATGATGTTTTCCATGCCTAAGAAAGGTCTCCATGCCCTCTATTATCTAGAGTTTTTTTGGAATTAAATTTTGACTTGGTCAAATTTAGAAATCGATTTTGATTTGGGCTCTATTTGATAGAGTCCATGATCTCTAAAACTCCTACTTCTTTTCTCCTTGCATTATTATTTTTGTGCACCATTTTTCAGATGTTTTCTATGGCATAATCTTTCTTAGTAAGCATTGCTTTTATGTTCTTCATGCACAAAAAATCTAGGAAGGCATCCAAGAGTTGGACGCCCCCAATCTCCTCCTTGTTTCCTAGTTTGACTAGGTCATTTGACCTAGTCTTCCCTAAAATAGTGGAATGCCAACTCAACCCATGCCCTTTAATTTTTGTCACCCTTTTTTACTTCTTAATGTTCATGAGGTTCTGATATCTCATGCCAAAAAATTAGGGGAGGGGCATCCGAGTTGGACAGCCCCTTAATTTCCTTATTTGAAATGTTTCGACTAGGTCTTTGACCTAGTGTTTGATTCCTATGGGACTCTTCCTGTAAGAAAGGATTAAGGCATCTAAATACTAGATTTTTTGTACACTAAAATCAGAGAGAGAAAGGGTAAGGGCCTTAGGAGGTTGGCATCCAAGGTATTGTGCGTTGAGGGTTTATTTTGGACATGATATAGATCATGTCCTGTTAGTACAAGTAGAAGAGAAGAAGGTCTTCTCTTAAGTTCTCCTTGAGAGCTTTTTCTTGTCCTAGTTTTGCAAGATTTTTCATGATAAAAATCAGAGAGAAATGAAGATGGAGTATGAAAAAAATACTAGGAAAAAAGGTCTCCTCTTGTCCAGGTATGGAGATCAAATTAGGATATCAATCATTGATGTTCGGAAAGTGAAGATGTGTCTTCTCTTGGGGCTTTTCTATATATTTTTATTTTTTAATTTTTTGAAAGATCCAAGAGTTAGATTTCTTCCTTAATCCTTCTTATGTTTTTCATCTCTTGGAGGGTCCAAGAGATCTGAGGAATATTATATAGATTAACCATCAGGAGAGAACCATAAGAACTAGCATTTCGAGCGGATCTTTATTCGACGAATCTTTGATTTATATTGCAGCCTCGTATGGATAATTTATAAAGGCCAGACGCATGTGCGACTCCAAAGACAACAATAGAAATCAAACACTAAGTATTCAATCCATATGAAGGTAAGAGATTTGATCTCTTCTCTCACCTAGATGCGATCTAGGATTTAGATCTAGAACTATTCTAGATCTAGGATATTGATTTGATCAATACCAAAAAATTTATTTTTTGATTTAAGAATATATTATAAAATATTATAGATCCTAGATGTAGGATTTAGTAATTAGATTACATGCTTTTATAGATTAAATAGTTTAATCTACATCTTTTGCTGTGATTTATTTCAAAATTATTTTGAAATTCAAGCATGAAATCATGTATGTTTTCCATAAGACCACTAGCATTCATAGGAACCTCAGATCCAATGGAAGTGGAATGCTGGTTAAAAGCTACCAAGAAAGTGTTCCAATCTTTGAGATGTCCTGATGAAGAAAAGGTCAACTTTGCTACTTTCATGCTTCGGGATGAGGCAGCGGACTGGTGGGAGATGGAGATCGAAAAATTAGGATCAGAAGATGCATCCTTCACATGGAAAGAATTTAAAAAGATCTTTTATGAAAGATATTTTTCTTAGAGTATCCAACTGCAAAAGTTTTAAGAATTTGATCAGCTGGAATAGGATGACATGACGGTTACTCAGTATGCAGCCCAATTTGAAAAGCTATCCAAATATGCTCCAACATTGATAGTTGATGAGGGGGTTCGAGCTAGAAAATTTGAAAATGGGCTTAGGAGCAGAATCCAGCAGTTGGTTACCATATTTGAGCTGCCCACCTACAGGAAAGTCATGAACAAATGTCTGATAATAGAAAAAGGATTGAATGATGCTCAAGCTGCAAGAGAGAAAATTTTGAAAAAAAGGGATCGATCAAACAAATTTCAAGGTCAAAACAACAAAAACTTTAAGCCAAAGACCTCCAAACCAAATCAAGCTGCTACTGAAGGTAAAGCACAACCTCAAGGTACCATTCAATACTATAGATGTGGAGGACATCATCTTAAGCGAGACTGCACGTGGCCTGGAGGAATATATTTCAAATATGGATGAGAAGATCATAAGACAATTGTGTGCCGCAATAGGGAAGAATTTCAAAGGCAATAGGTACCATAGCATTATTAGAATGCTCCTACAAATCGAGCACCTCAAGATGGATAACAACGAGATAGAGGACAACAAAAGTCTAGAACTCAAGGATGAGTCTATGCACTCATGCAATAGGATGCTAATGCCTCCAACTCGGTAGTGACAGATATGAAACCAACCTCCCTTACTTTCCTTTATATGTTGCAAAATGCTTTCTTTAATATACACATGTAGATAAGGATGATAAATGTAGATATATGATAGGTATGGTTAGAATATTATCCAATAATGTATTTGCTCTGTTTGATTCTGGTGCTACCCACTCATTTATATCAACCAGTTTCATCACGAGGAATAAAGAGTTGACTTTTGTACCTTTGAAAAGTGACCTTTGTGTCTCTATACCAAATAGAGATGTCATTTTGGTCCGCTCAGTTTGCAAGAACTATATTCTGGGTATTGAAGATAGAGAGATGAAAGCAGACTTATTAGTTCTAGAGATGAAGGATTTTGATTTGATCTTAAGGATGGATTGGTTAGCATCATATCATGCCACTGTTGATTGTTTTGAAAAGATTGTAAAATTTCAGATCCCTGGCAAACAAGAGTTTAGTATTATAGGCAACAAACTTTCCTTCTATCAGAAATTAATCTCTACTATGTATGCCAAGCGACTCCTTAATAAAAGATGCAAAGAATTTCTAGCCACTGTATTAGACACCCAACACTGGGAGCTTGAGTTAGAGGATATCCCGATTGCTAGAGAATTTGCTAAAGTTTTTCCAGATGACCTACCAGGATCACCTCCTAATAGAGAGATTGAATTTTCTATCGATTTGATTTCTGGCACTGGTCTGCTCTCCAAGGCTCCATATCGGATGGCTTCGATAGAACTAAAGAAATTGAAAAAGCAATTACAAGAGCTTCTAGACAAGAGATTTATCAAACCTAGTGTATCTCCTTGGGTCGCTCCAGTATTATTTGTGCAAAAGAAAGATGATAGTCTAAGGCTTTGTATAGACTATCAGGAATTAAATAAGATAACAGTGTGAAACAAATATCCCTTACCAAGGATTGATGATCTATTCGATCAGTTGCAGGGAGCACAAGTCTTTTCAAAAATTGATCTTCGTTCTAGCTACCACCAACTAAAGATAAAGTTTGAGGATATACCAAAAATGGCCTTCAGAACTAGATATGAACAATATGAATTCTTGGTTATGCCCTTTGGTTTAACAAATGCACCTACAGTCTTCATGGATCTCATGAATCGAGTGTTTGCACCATACTTGGATCAGTTTGTGATCGTTGATTATAAGATTAATTTAATTGATGATAAAAATTTTGATATAAGTTATAAAATCTAACTATGCTTATGAGGATGCATTCAAAATTCCAAGTGCTCATAATTTTAATATTTTTAATATTTTAATAAAGATTAAATTAATCAAAAAGATAAATCTACTTACAAATCAATTTGGAGAAGAAAGAGATCACAAATAGTCTTTGCATGATGGCACAAACTGGCCGACCATTCAAAACTGAACGACCTAGTCTCAGTGGAAATAGAAAGACAAAAGTAAAATTTTAAGACCCAGTGGACTAGCGCGATCCAGCTATAAACTGAAGCTAATCCAGTCCAAAATGAGCTAACCCAGTTACTATACCTAGTTTTTGAATATAGTTTTTCATCCCATGAGCTTTAATTCAATGGCTAGATCTCTTTCTGAAAGATCTTCAATTCAAAAAGTGATGAAAAATCTAAGGATATATAAGAAAACTTTGAAGCATCAAAAGAAGATTTTGAGAGTTTATTTGCATTCTTTGAGAAAGCCAAAGAAGTGAGCAAAAAAAAAGAAGGAGTGATTCTAGATATTTTTTTCCTTCCAACATTCTCACTCTGAGAGAAGTCGGCCATTGCTATCGAAGATCATCTACTACTTTCTCAAGATTTAAAGAGAAAGATCTAAGCCAACAAGCAAGTCTAGAATTTCTTCTCTTAAGCTTTAAAGAGTTTTTTTTGTTTATTTATTTTTTTTATTTAAAGTTTCTTGGGATGAACTTGGTTAGTCCAAGCCTAAGTTGGATGTTGTATGTTTGATTGGTGAGCAAAGTTAAAATCAATTGAAGTTGATTGTTGCCCGGAGAAAAATAATATTATGAGATTTTGGTTGGTGATCCAGAAAAACCAACTATTGATTGTGAGTCCAAAAATAATCTTATAGATTTGGTGTGTAAGCCAAAAAAAATAACCAAAATTTGATTGTGAGCCTAGAAAAATAATCAGATTGAATTCTAGTTATGAATTATAGTTAAATTTTTAAGGGTTATACTTGAGAGAGTGGTACATAAATATTGATTTGGCACCGAACACTATAAAATTTTGTGTTTTGATATATGCTTTTTCTCTATTACTTTTATTCATTGTACATCACATAGCTTATTTTATTTTGCATTTGATTAGTTTAATCTGCTCATATCTTAAACTAAATTTTTAAATATTCAATTCATCCTCCCTCTTGGATAGCCATACTTAGGCAACAATTGATATTAGAGCGGGTGCTCTAAATTTTCTTTTTATTCTAGACTTAAAGATTTTATGGCTGACCCATCCGATTCTTTGTTGAGTAAAGGATACTCAACTATTAGACCTCTATTTTTCAATGGCACCAACTATAGTTATTGAAAAGCTAGAATAAAAATTTTTATTCAAACATAAGATTATGACACTACTACAAAAAACCACTGCCATAGTCGTAGCCCAAAAAACTGCTGCCATAGGGTATGACAACAATCGTAGCCCAAAAAACTACTGCCATAGGCTATGACAGCGATTAAAATTACCTATGACTTTTCTAAAGTATTCAAAGAGAAGAAATCAAGTCAACAAGCTAAGTTCTAGAATTTCTTATCTTAAGCTTTAAAGAGTTTATTTTTATTTTTGTTTATTATATTTTTTTTTTATTTTAAGTTTCTTGGGATGAAAAACTTGGGTTAGTCCAAGCCTAAAGTTGGATGTTCGTATGGTTTGATTGGTGAGCCAAAGTTAAAATCAATTGAAGTTGATTGTTAGCCCAGAGAAAAATAATAATTTATGAGATTTTGGTTGGTGATCCAGAAAAACCAACTAAATTGATTGTCAGTCCGAAAAATAATCTTGTATAATTTTGATTGATAAGCCAAAAAAAATCAACTGAGTTTGATTGTGAGTCCAAAAAATAATCGGACTGTATTTCTAGTTATGAATTATAGTTGAATTTCTAAGGGATATACTTGGAGAGTGAACGTAGGTACTAAATTTGGCACCGAACCACTATAAAATTTATGTATTTGTGATTGTATGCTTTTACTCTATTACTTTTATTTCTTGTACATCACATAGCTTATTTTATTTTGCATTTGATTAGTTTAATCTGCTCAAACCTTAAACTAAATTTTTAAATATCCAATTCTTCCCCCTCTTGGGTAGCCATACTTGAGCAACAATGGTGGTGTTTATTGATGATATTTTAGACTATTCAAAGAGCCCACAAGAACATGAAAAACATCTGAGGATAGTGTTGCAAACTCTCAGAAGAAAGAAACTATATGTAAAACTGCAAAAGTATGAGTTTTGGTTGAATAGTGTCACTTTTCTCGAGCATGTCATCTCTAAGAATGATGTTTTAGTGGATCCAAAGAAAGTGGAGGCAGTAGTTGAGTGGAGTCGACCCTTTAATATATCAGAAGTGCATAGTTTCTTAAGGATGGCTAGTTATTACTGAAGGTTTGTGGAGGACTTCTCTTGCATAGCTATGCCCCTATTCCACTTAATCCAGAAGCAAGTAAAGTTTGAATGGACAGAGGAATGTGAACAAAGTTTTCAAGAATTGAAAAGATGATTAGTGACAGCTCCCGTTTTAACTATTCCATCCTGAACAGAAGGCTTCGTTATTTACAGTAATGCATCTCGTAAGGGTTTGGGATGTGTTTTAATGTAAAATAGAAAAAAGATAGCTTATGCCTTTAGACAGCTAAAGTCTTATGAATAAAATTACCCTACACATGACTTAGAGTTAGCAGCTATAGTTTTTGCTCTAAAAATATAGAGGCATTATTTATATGGTGAGCACTATGAGATCTTCATGAATCATAAAAGTTTAAAGTATATCTTTACTCAAAAGAAGTTAAATTTGAGACAAAGAAGATGGTTAAAGCTGCTGAAGGATTATAATTTAACTATAAGTTAACATCCGGGGAAGGTCAAATGTTGTAGCAGATGCTTTGAGTAGAAAATTTTTGGATGAATTAGCAGCTTTGATTATTTCACAGAAGCATATTTTGTTAGATCAAGAGAGAAATCAGAAATTGAGATAAGACTATATAATTTCTCAAGTCCAACTTGCAAATCTTACAGTGCAGCCAATCTTAATTGAAAGAATTAAATCAGCTTAAAAAGAGGACCTGAAACTATGAAAGATCAGAGAGGCAGTAGAATCTGGTACATAACCTGAATTTTTTATACATATGGATGGTTCCTTATGATTTGGTAACAAGCTGTGTTCCTAAAGTTTTAGAAATAAGAAAAGAGATTCTAGAGGAGGCTCACAACTCAGCTTATACTATGCACTTGGGAGGCACTAAAATGTATCAAGAATTGAAAGAAAACTTTTGGTGGTCTAGCATGAAAAAGGATATTGCACAGTACGTGGCTCAGTATCTAGTGTGCCAACAGATAAAAGCTGAGCATCAAAAACCAGCAGAACCACTACAATCTCTTTTTATACCTAAGTGGAAATGTGAGCATATTACTATGGATTTTGTGACTAGTTTGCCCAAAATACTTAAAAGTAACAATGCTATGTGGGATAATAGTGGATTGATTGACAAAATCAGCTCACTTCTTATCTTTTTAAGTTGGTCTTTCCTTAGAAAGACTGGTAAGTTTATATATAGAACAGATAGTAAGACTGCATGAAGTACCAGTTATTATTGTATCAGATCGGGATAGTAAATTTATTTCATAATTTTGAAAGAGTCTTCATAAAGCTCTTGGTATCAGGTTAAATTTCAGTACAGCATTTCATCCTTAAATGGATGGACAATCAGAACGGACTATTCAAATCTTAGAGGATATGTTGAGGGCTTACGTCATAGACTTAGGCGGTGCATGGGATAATCACTTATCATTGGTCAAGTTCGCCTACAACAACAGTTATCAAGCAAGTATCCAAATGACTCCTTTTGAAGCGTTGTATGGTAGAAAGTGTAGATCTCCTATTTATTGGGATAATGTAGGAGAGAGAAAATTTTTGGGGCCAGAAAATAGTATAGCAAATAGTGGATAAAGTATAAATGATTTGGGAACGACTTCGTACAGCCCAGAGCAGATAAAAAATTTATGCTGATAATAGAAGAAGGGAGCTAGAGTTTTAAGTGGGTGATTATGCTTTTCTAAGAGTTTCTCTCATTAAAGGTGTAATGAGATTTGGAGTCTGTGGTAAACTGAGCCCAAGATATGTAGGCCCTTTTAAAATTCTAGACAGTGTCGGAGAGGTTGCATATCGATTAGCACTACCACCATCTTTGTCAGGTGTGCATAATGTATTTCATGTATCAATGATAAGAAAATATATTTTGGATCCAAGTCATGTGGTGGAATACGAGCCTTTGCATCTTAAGGAGGATTTGATCTATGAGGAACATGATCTATGAGGAACATCCTATACGAATTATTGATAGAAAGGATCAGGTACTGTGGCATTGAACAATACCATATGTGAAGATCCAATGGAGCAACCACAGTGAAAGAAAGGCTACATGGAAACTCGAAGTAAAAATGAGAGACCAATATCCACAACTCTTCGCATCTTTAGGTATGCTAATTTCGAGGATGAAATTATTTTAACGGGGGAGAATGTCATAATCCGGCCCAATCCTCTGGGCTTTGGACCGGCCCAAAATTGTAGGACCTGAATTCACCGCGTGCCACGCACGCATGAAGAAGGCGAAAGAAGACTTCTAACCGAAGTTTTCTTCTCTCCTTATTATGGCAAGATCGAGACTGTGGGGAGTCCCAATTGAACTAGGAGACTCCTCTATAAGAAGTCCCCTTGCTTTCCCCTAAGTCTCCATGGAGATTTGTGGAGAGAGAGCATCAGAGACTCAAAAGGGTTTTTCGTGGGCTGCCGTCAAGGAAAAAGGGTTGCCGGAGTATGTAAGCTCCTTCTTTTCTTTCCTTTTTGCTTCTTTTGGATCACCGGCACCTAGGGGATGCGGTAACCATGGGATTTGGATCAAAAATAGAGCAGTCCCTATTTCTTGATTCTTTGCCACATGCCGTCGACCACAGCCACCCGCTCGGGCTGTCGTCAGAGGCCATGATCACCACTGTTGCAAGCTACTATGGGTGACTAGCCGGTCACCTGCGGCCATGGTCAGGCAGTCGAGAGTGAGAGAGAATTAACTCCCCTATTTGGAAACGGGAGGAGAGAAAGAGAGATCTCTCTCTCTCTCCTCTCTTAATTTTTAATTAATTTGTTAATTAGGTCAATTATTAAATTATAAGGAATAAAAAGAAGGAGGAAAAAGAAGAGAGGGAAAGATTCCTCTCTCTTCTAATTATTAATTGATTAATTAATTTATTACTTAATTATTTAATCTCTTTGTAGATAGATTATATAAAAAAAAGAGAGAAAAAAAAGAAAGAAGAAGAATTCTAGGGTCGGGTGTGGACCTCAGTGACCTTAATAAAATTTTTAAAAATTTAAATTAATTTATTTAATTTATTTTGAGATATTAATTTAAATAAATAGGAGGGCAAATCATCAAACAATGAAACATCAAGTAGAGTTTGACATCCAAATTATAGTTTTGTGAGTTCCACCTATCATAATTTGAGATAAGAATCCTTATACATAACACCTTTATGTATGTTATTTTTATTGATGAATTTATATTCTTGGTTTTGCATAATTGGTTTATATTGATGGATTATCATAATGAAATACTATTATTTTTAGTATAACTTTTCAGCATGAGTATGTTATGTATTTACCATATACATATGTATCAATGATTAGTGTTATGGACATACGGGTATGATATAATTATTTTGATCATAATATAAAATTAGAATTTGATAAGATGAAATTAACATATAATAATTGAATAAAAAGGATATGGCTTGGACTAGCCTCATCATGTGGATAGTCAATCAGGAGTTTATACCTGAGACGGTCCCCACGGGCTTACACATGGGATTATGGATGAGACCATGATTTATATAGCCGGTCAGAAGCTTATGCTTGGGATAGTCCCCACGGGCTTAAGCACGGGATTATGGATGAGACCATGATTTAAACAGTCCATCAAAAGCTTATGTCAGAGACAGTCCCTACGGACTTACGCATTGGATTATAGGTGAGCCCATGAATTGAGATTGAAGTATGATCTTGATTAGTCCAAAATCAGAAAGAAAAGATAAAGAAACATGAAAGTATGAAAAGAGGAAGATATGACAAAGTTATTGTTTACATATTAAATGAAAAGGGTTCATATGATATATCTGATATATATTTATTTGATTTATTATATATATTTGATACGAGAATTCATGCTTTACTATACTTTTAAATTTTTACTTATTATTATCGGTATAGGTGTACAGTGATTCTTACTGAGCTGAAAAGCTCATACTTTTATATTATTTTTTTTCTTTTTCAGAGATATCAGAAGCTTAATTCGGATGGGTGGATGAGAGATCGAGTTTTGAAACAATTAGTATCTTAGTTAATTTAATTTTTTGATACCAATAATTATTTTAATTATGGTAATTAAATAAGTTGAGTATTTATTTTGGTGGATTGACTCAGTGACATATTTTGAAATTTATTTAATCATGTTGGAGATATTGAAATTTTATTTTCATTTTAGGCGATGGCATCGTTCTAAGATTCATGCAGCCGTGTCACATGATCGACTCTGGGTATTAGATTCGGATGTGATAATTTCAAATCATATGTCATGTCTATCTTGGATACTAACTATGTGAATTTTTTTTTTCTTTTCCAAAATTTGAAAAATACTCCTAATAGTTCCTGAATAGACTTACCTGATACCTCCCAAAACGAGGGAAAGGATTTTGTTTTCTTTTCTAAATTAATCTTTTAAGAATAAATGGTCAATTTTGGAGTCTATGATATTAATATTAAAATATCACATAATAGTTGGGGTCTATGGATTGAATGATGACCGAATGATGAGCTTGATATCGACAACATTTGCAAGCATGCATGTGTTTGCATGAACGTATTTATGTATAGAATTCATATATATTAACAAATCCTAAAAGGTCCATTGCTTGCTGCAATGATGAAGGGCTGGGCTGACTAGTTCGGTAGCATAGGTTCAAGTCTTGGAGTAGCCGTTATGTATAAAAAGTACCAAAGATTAGGTCCTTTCCCAGTTCACACTCTTAGGTCTACAAATTGTTGGAAATATAACTAGCTAATAACCTTTGACATTAACAAATCCTAGCTATATTAGATCCTACCTTTCATAATTTTCCACGTCGAAGCGAAGCAAATGAGATGAAGGTCAATCTAGTAAGTCAATGCATTGATTAAGCTTTGGGATGAAAATTATCATCATTCAGGAAATCAAATTATAGATAGGAGTTTTGCGAACCTGAGCCCTAAAATGTAAAGTTTAGTTGAAATCCCCAAGAAATGAGATGAAGGTCAATCTAGTAAGTCAATGCATTGATCAAGCTTTGGGAACAAAATTACCATGATTCAGGAAATCAAATTATAAATAGGAGTTTTACTTCACAACTTCCATACACACGCACGCACGCACCAAGAAAAGGATTACGGCAACTATATAATGTTGGAACTCAACAAGTTCGAGAAGTAGATTTTCACTTCAATTATTAGACAAATATCTAAAATCAATCTTTACCATCTTAAATCATCCTAGATTATATTGAAGAGTGAAGATATTTATTAATGTTAAGCCTATGAACCTGTAGATTAACCTTTTCTTTGTTACCAATAAGAATTAAACTACTTGCTTAAACACATACAGCATACAGCAATCAGTAATAGAACAACCAAAATAAAATAAAATACTCCCATGAAGCTCGTCCAGTTATTAGCCTAGAATGATGCAATCCAAAGCCATAATACGACTAGGGCTGTCAGGCTCATGCGCAAGCTCAGCATAAAACCAACCCTCATATAATGGTTAATCCTTAAGACTGACTTTCACCAAGCATGGTGTTAACATATATATCAAAATATACTTCAGATGCATAAAGGCTCGTCTTCAGATCCAAAATCGTTGCAAGTTAATTAAATCATCGGGCAATCTTGGATCCTTTTATGGTAAGTACTTTTCCCCCCCACGTAGATCTGAATCGATGATGTCTCCATGGTAGATCCTATATGGTGCTTCTTTTATACGGCCTATCCGGCAGTTGCATGGTGTCTGTTGTTTCTTGAATATGGCATTATAATCATCCTTGACCTCCAAAAACTACAAGCTCAATACCACATATTGTACCCCTCTAATAATTAATTTTGCACCTCATCTTCACATTCATAGAGATTCGTACCAGCAAGTTGTCTTCTTAAATCCAATTAATCTTGCAAGACTTCACTTATTCTGGCATTAAACCATCATGCCCCCGACCCAAATGTCTTATAAAATAATATTTCAAAAATTCTAATTTAAAATAAAAATATTAAAGTCTACCTCTGATTCTCTCTCACATATCGAATCCCTAAGTCAAACTAATCCTCTGAATATATAAAAATAATAAAATATAAAATAACAAACTAGACAGTCAGTAAACAATATGTACTTTAACTAGATAAATTTAATATTAATAATATACTAAAAATAAACATGCAAAATGTATCAATTTAAAATATACAATACTAATCAAAATAAGATCCATACAAATTCATTTTTATTTATAAATTATTTTTTTTTTAAAATATCATATTAATCTCGATAAGCATGAATTAAATTAATGCGTCACCGCATAATCCTCAATGGTAAGATATCGAAGTACCAATATATAATCTCTACTAGCAGGATATCAAAGTACCAGTGCATAGCCCCTACTGGCAAGATAATGAAATATCAATGCACAACTCCCACTAGCAGGATATCGACATATCAATACACAATCTCCACTGATAGGATATCAAAATACCAGCATATAACTTCTACTAGCAGGATATCAAAGTACTAATATTTAAACCCTACTAGTAGGATTCGATATATAGTCGGGCTGTGAGCCAAAATGCATCCCAGATCAAAATATTATTTCATATTTCAATTTGAAAAGTTCATAAACCATGTAACACCGAAATCAATCAGACAATTCACATCAAATTCAATGTATTTGATTATAAATTATTTAATATTTTAGAAAAAGAATATATTCGGTAATTCAAAATACCATGCATCAGATTAACAAATCATGCATAATTTAATATAAAAAATATTTTATAATTTACTGATAAATCTAAAAAAAATGAAGCAATACTTATCTCACACATACTCCAACAAGCCCACATAATTTCATAATTTTTTTTTTAAAATCATTAATTTATAGATCATATCGTAATATCCCACTACTAGATATCTTTTTGTCCAGATGGCCATACATCTAAACATAATTAAATCTAATAATTAGAAAGGATATGAATAATCATGGAAGACATAATGAATGGTAGTCGCATCCAATCAGTCCAAATCGATCTGGTCATGAAAATTTTATTCTACCGGATCAACTTGGACTCAAAGCTATAGGGCTCAAACTCTTCACTGATTTCATGAATCAAGTAGAGAGAGAAATTAATAAAATAGAATATGGTTGATCAGATGACAGTATTTAGCATCTCGATCAATTCGATCAATATGATTTAATAAAATTATCATTAAACTAGTATACATATGGTCCAACAAAAATCATAAATAACTGAATCTAGAAGAATCTAGTCTAATCAAGGTCGGTGCTGGCACGCTACCTAGTGACTACGAGTGAGGATCCTTTTCACTATAATCGAATCAAAATTATTAAAAGTAATCCCTTTCTGAAGCAATCCTAGAGAGAGGAATCCATGAAAAGAGAAAAAATTTAGAGAGAAAAAATTCTAGAGAAAAATAAAGAGAGAAAATAGAAGAGAAAGTGGAGAGAAAAATAATTTCAGAAAAAAAAGAGAGAGGGAAGAGGTTTCTCTCTCTTCCTATTATTTTTTTTTCTTTTTTTCTTTTCTTTTTCCTCCTCTCTTAGTAGAATAAGGGACTTTCCATTTCTCTTGTTTTTCATAATAGGGGAGCTTCTCCCTGATGGTGGCGATGGCAATGCAAGCAAGGGACTACAAATTGGCAGTTGGCAGTGATGATTGCCATCAAAAAATCAAGAAAAATAGATGAAAATCAAAGCAAAAGTAGGGGAATCAATCTGAACCCCCATTTTGACAAAATTCAATAGTTCATCGGTCAAAATCTATGACCTAACAACTAAGGAAGGGAGGAGGGTTGATCAACTATTATCAGCTTCATACCTAATTTTTTTGATGACTGTTGGTCTGAAATCTAGCAAACTCAAAAGAAGAAAATAGGTCCTTCTCGAGGACAATTGGAGGCTGATGGTGGGGTGGTTTTATAAAGAACTTCATCCGTTAAAATAGAGGTGGAGGGGGAAGAGTTGGACTCCTACTCGGTCTCGATTTCGACTCTGATTGGGAGTCCAACAGACGAGAGTCTTCTCTCTCTTTTTTCATTTTTTTCCTATGATTGCTTTAAGATTCATGTAGTCAAATGTTTTATTTGATTAGGGTATTTATATTCTCTCCTTCTAAAAAGAAATTTTGTCCTCAAAATTTTTTTTGCTCAAATCACAGTCATCCTCTAATTTCAAAATCAAATCTTTCATCATAATATCTTTTTAAATCAAATTAATATTCTGATCAACTTAACAATAATTTTGACCATAATATTTTTGTTGTATCCTCTAATTCAAATCTATCAATACACTTGTGTCAAATCTAAATTTTTAAGTTATGTCATAATCAATAGAAGATATTATTTTAATATCCCTAATGTTAACCCACCTATGCTCAAGTATGATTCTATATATTATAATTTATCCACTTATGCTCTAATACTATATAAATTATCATACCCTCAATTTAAGATTACGAGCAAAAGTCATGGCAATCACCACATACTTATGGAGAACTCTTCCTATAGAAATATCAAAGTCTACCTCTAGTTCTCTCTCACATATCAAATTCTCGAGTCAAGAGATTCTTCTAATTTGTAAAAATAGTAAAATATAGAGTAATAAGCTAAACAGCCCAATAAACAATGTATACTTTAGCTAGATAAATTTAGCAATAATAATATACTAAAAATAAGCATGCAAGGTGCATCAATTTAAAATATACAATATAAATCAAAATAAAATCCATGCTAATTCATTTTCATCTATAAATTAATTTTTTTTAGAATATTACGTTCATCTCGATAGTCATGAACTAAATCAAAATACCACTGCATAATCTTCAATGATAAAGTATCAAGGTACCAACATACAATCCCACTAGTAGGCTATCAAAGTACTAGTACATAACTTGCACTAGCAAGATATTAAAATGCCAGAATACAATCCTCACTAGTAGGATATTGAAATATTAGCACACAACATTTTGGCAGAGTATCGAAATACTAATGTATAACACAGGATATCAAAGTACAAGCTTGACTACAAAAATGGCCTATGGCAGCGCATACTATGTATCGAAATATAGAAACTTCACTAGTTGTTATGCTCATGCTTTGGCAATATCTGCTTAACATGAATAGTTTATACGAAAATAATTTAAATTTTACTATCATCATCATATAAAATATTTAAAATTATAATAAAAATTATTTAACTAAAAAATTATCTCATAATTAGATGCTGTTTAATTCTTTGATCGCTTATTTCTAATTTAACGATCGAAATCATTCCATACTAAATTGATCATGATAATGATATCCGATTGAAGTAAAACTTTGATAGTATGCTACAAACATCGTTGAGATCATCGTTGCAGATTTTTAGATCCATCGAAGATCTCCATCTATCAAATCATCGCATCGTCATTCGTGATCGTCGAAATCAAATTTTTCTGATCAATGAAGCTAGGGCCATCAGATCGAGGTGATTTTTTATGATGACACTCTAATGATAATTATTTAGATAATGAATGGTGAATATAAATATTAAATTTTAAAATTATATGATATTTAAAAAATAAAAAAAATTATTTTCAACTTATGGCAACGGTTATCAAAAATCACTGCTACAGATCTACAGCAGCGATTATAGAATCACTTCCATAGATCTATGGCAGCGATTTTGGATAATCATTATCGTAGATTTATGGTAGTGATTCGATAACCACTGCCGTAAATCTATGACAATGGTTCGATAACCGCTGTCATAGGTTAGGTTAAAAATTTCTAAATTTTTTCTTTCCTTCCGTGGCGCTCGATCTCTCTCTCTCCCCTCCTCTTCGTTGCTGATGAGGCTCCTTCCCCTCCATCAGTGTCGCCCCTCCTCCCCCCCGACCGATGTCTCCCCTCCTTTCCCCTCCCCCTTCGACCCCATCCCTGGCTGCCCCTCCCTGCCACCTGCCACCCCCACCCGACCCCCCACCCCTCCATCCGATCCTCCCTCGGCCCCCAGCGAAATCCTCCCTTCGGCGAACCCCCATCCGACCCTCTCTCGGCCTCCCACAAAACCCTCCGTCCAACGAACCCCCCTCCACCCTCGCTCGGCCCCTCATGAAACCCTACCCTCCTCGCCCTCCCATCCGACCCTCCCTCAGTCCCAGTGAACCCTCCTTCAGCGAAACCCCATCCGACCCTTCCTCAGCCTCCTATGAAACCCCCTCGATGAACACCATCCACCTCAACCCTCCTCCGACCCCCATGAAATCCCTCCCCCACACTCTATCCTCCTCCGACTTGATGCGAAACCAAACCCCCTTCCGGCGAGCCCCGCTCCACCTCCTTCGGTCCCACAATCCCACCCTCCCACCACCACCACCATTCTGACCCTCCCCGACGAGTGCAAAGCCTCCTTCGACCTCCTCGTCACTATGCCCCCTCCCCTTGGCCCCCCTGCTCTCTCTCTCTTTCCTCTTTTTCTCTCTTCTCTATCTCACTATCTTGCTTTGTTTCGCAGATTACCTCTAGTGTCGTCGTCCTCCTCTAGCATCGTTGCATGATTCTCGAAGCTTTTGGTGCGATCCGCTCTCTATAGCCGTAGGTATAATTTTTTTTAATTTTATAGTATTATTTATTAATCATATATATTTATAATAATTTATAAAATATTTATAATAAATATTATAAATATTTATTATAAATATTATAATTATCTACATACCATAGATTTTGGGTCGTATCATGGCGATAGCCTTGGGCCGTGCCATATCGGTGGCTGTGGACTAGATTATCAAGGATTGGGTTCGATTGAAACCTAATATTCAGATCCGAATCCAATTTTAATTACTGGTATCGAATCTAAATCCGAATATTCGATGGGTTTGTACTTAAGAGAGGAAGGGAGGGATCCGACCTCGCTGTCATCATTGGGAGGGAGAGGGTCCAGCCTCGCCAACGAAGGAGATCGAGAGAGGGAGAGTGGGAGATCAAGAGAGTGAGAGGGAAGAAGGGGGTCCGACCTCGTCGACATCACTGGGAGGGATGGGATTCGGCCTTATGTGAGGAAGATCGAGAGAGTGAGAGAGGGAGGGATGTGGTCCAACCTCGCCGACGAGGGAGATCGAGAGAAGAAGAGAGGAAGATCGAGAGATGGAAAGGCTAAGAGGGAGGGGTTCGGCCTTGCCACCATCGTCGGTGAGAGAGATCGAGAGAAGGAGAGAGGGAGTGATTGAGGGGATGGCACATAACGAAGCTGGCTCGGGCCATAATCGAGTCGGCTAGGGGAGGATCCTAGTCGGATGTCTCAGGCATGGAGCCGGCTATCTCAAGCATGGAGCCGGCTCGACTTTCGAATGAATAGAATTTGATATGTCTCTTTAAGGTTCCAACTTTAAGCCCTAAGGTGCCGCCATCATCTATTTTGTTCTTCTTTCAGGTTTCTGGATTAACACCAAGGTTCGCGTAAGGGATCGGATCTACGACTATTGCTCATCCTTAATTATTTATGAATATAATTCATGTTGTAGAATTTATTGCATAACATTTTCTGGATGTTTATATAATATTGCTTTTGTTTATTGCATTGCATAACGATAGAACCGTCAATTGATTAGTGTACATATTAGAGACTATTTATTGATGCTATACTAATATTATTGTTCAATATGTTATATTGATTAATGTTTATTAACGTTGCAGATCACGATGGCACCGAAATACCATCTAGCTTTCACCCCTGCCCCTCAGCAGGTTATGCGCAGTTTAGCATCCAAGGAGCAGTCGAAGTATACTCCATCCACCTCGACATCGACTGCTTAAGGACCTCCATCGTTGGCATCTACTCCATCGATGGCATCTACTCCACCGGTGACATCTACTCCACCAACAGCTGAGCCTCTACCATCGTCCATATCTGAGGCACATGCTACTACGCAAGCATCTGAGTGTATGTTTTTATTATATTAGCCTAACTTTATTTTTTATATAGTATTTGTATACTTATATATTTGCATAACATATTTGTATTGCAGGTATATCATCCAATCGGATATTTTACGGTTCCACATATATGGCACACGTGTGGAACTGCTAGCATCAGATGATGGTCTATTATGATGCGGAGGAAAGGTTGGTAGGGGAGACCGTGTGGAAGATGCATTTCTTTTTTGGAGTACTTGTGAGGTGGTCGGACATCATTCTCATAGAGCCCAGAGACTGACGTTTGATGGATGCTACCATCAGGGACTGGATATGGGAGGAGATATGAGTAAATATGTGCATCTTAGTTATATTTATGCATTTTATATGTTTACACTATATATATTTAATTAGAATAATTTTGTAACTGATTTTTGATAAATTTGTATAAAGGAGGTACGACTTCTTCAATCATGAGAGGACTCGAGATGTCCGATTGAAGAAGATTGGAGAGTTATACCAGGGTTACAAGATCAAGCTCCACAGAGGATGGCTTGAGCAACCATGAGACACTCTAGAGGAGCTTATTCCATGGATACAGGGCTGTCCTCCGAGTCATGGGAGAGGATGGTTAGACACTGGAGGAGCCAGAAGTTCGAGATAAAATTTCTAACTTTTAAATTTTTTAATATACTTAAAGTTTTATTTAAATATTATTTAAATATTTATTATTTATTTAAATACTTATTAGGCTACCTTCCATCAGAATCGAAAGAATCGTGCAGTCCAGGAGCATACGCACACTCTAAGCCATGAGTCTATGGCCAATCGTATGCATAGAGAAGTAATTAATTCTAAATCTTACTAGATAAATTAAATTTATATTTTTTATCATCTTTTTGATAAATTTATTCTTTGTTATAGCTGATGAGAGATGGAGTGATGTCCAGCCATAGCGAGATCTTTCGATCCAACCGCACGGACAAGATAGGCAGATCGATGCATATCATGATCGGACGTATTTTTGTAAGTATTAAATATATTAGTATATATGATTAGTATTATAACATTTTTTATAAAATTTTATTTTAATTTATAATTATAGGGGTCAGTCAGATGCACTCGCGAGCGAGGACTCGGATACCTCTGGGCCCCATAACTATCCATCTCATGTCTTGGGGCCTGAGCACTCTGGGAGGATCCGATGCAAGCTCGAACATACGTTGATGAACTACTAATCTGAGACAAGCATCTCCTCATAGACTTTCGGTGTCATCAATCGGAAGGAGCTTGAGGAGGCATTAGGATGAGCAGATCATGCTATGACGCAGTCAGATCGGGCTGAGGAGTGCGCATCTCATCTGGAGGGCATCGTGAAAAATATGATGTCGACGCTCAGCGTGCATTTTGAAGTCACAAACTTCAAGGATATGCTGGCCCACATTCCAACTCCAGCTCCAGCTCCAACTCCGACTTTCAGTGACGACGACGACGATGTAGATTTAGGAGACTTTTGATGTATTTTATTTTTTTAAAAAAAATATTATAATAAATTTTATTTGATAATAAAATGTTAGCATTTCAGAATAATTTTTATGTTTATTATATTTTCTTATGTTATATATTTATATTTATCAGATAAAATATATAAAAAATAAAAATTTATTTTTTTAATTATTTAAGATCTACGGTAGTGATTTTATAATCGTTGTCATAAATTTTTGATACAAACGGTGCCAACCACTGCATTAGACCTATGGCAGCGGTTAAATCATTGATACAAATGGTGCTAACCGCTGTATTAGATCTATGGCAGCGGTTAAGAAATCACTACTATAGATTATCTATGGCAGCGGTTATGTAACTGCTGCTATAGATAAACTATGACAGTGATTACATAACGCTGCTATAGGATGATCTATTGCAGCAGTTTATAAACCGTTGTAATAGGCTATCTATGGCAGCAGTTCAAACAACCACTACAACAACCGCTGCCATAGAGCTACGGTGACAGCCACAGTAGCAGCGATTTTTTGAACTACGGTAGCGATTATGAACCATTGTTGTAGCCCTTTTTTGTAGTAGTGAAGCATTTAACCCCTACTGGTAGGATTCAATACATGTCAAGCTGCAAGTAAAATCCACCTTAGATCAAAACACTATTTCATATTCTAATTTAAAAAGTTTATAAACCAACGACATCAAAATCAATCCAACAATTTATATCAAATTCAATATATTCATCATAAATTATTTAATATTTTAAAAAAAGAATATATTTGATAATTCAAAATATCATGCATCAGATTCATAAATCATACATAATTCAATATAGAAAATAGTTTATAATTTATCGATAAATTTAGAAAGAGTGAAGCATTACTTATCTCACATGCACTCCAATAAATCTACATAATTTCATAGTTTTTTTTAGAATCTACAGTTCATATATCATATCATAATATCCTACTATTGGACATCTTCTTATTAAGACGACTACACCTGTATATATAATTAAGTCTGATAATCAAAAAGGATACAAATAATCAAAGAAGACATGATGAATGGTAATCACATCTAATCAGCTCAAATTGATCTGATCATGATAATTTTATTTGATCATGATCAAATTAGGTGGTTCAAAGTTTCTCTATCAGATTAACTTAGGCTCAAAGCTATCAGCTCAGCCTCTTCACTAGTTTCATGAATCAAATAGAAAGTGTAACACCCCATCCCTAATTCCGGACAATGGTGCTACACTCCATCCTTATCTAAGAATAAAGAGTTGTATTTTACCCTTAAATAAGAGCTAAGGGGATTTCTAAACTAAACTAAATTATAATATTACTCAAACCTACTTTCCAAATAATTATCTTAACCAATTCCTTAATCAATCATAAATATTTCAATTAAGCCTATTTAACATACTAAAAGAAACATTCAAATTTAACTCATCATTTCACAAATCCAAACTTAGTATTTCATAAATAAAAATTTACTTTATACATACATTCCAAAAAGGAAACATGCTTAACAGTTTCTAGTTCAAGAACATAACTATTTAATACAACTTAAAATACCATCAACACCCTTTTCCCGATTCACATAATCAACTTTTTTTTTCTAAGATGGCTACTAACACACATGCTGGCTACAATATCATTTAAACCTACTCACAACAATTATCTCAAATTCTTGCTTAATCAACATCTATAATTTAATTTAAGCTCTTAATCTACTAAAGTAAATATCTTAATTTAATTCGATAATTTTATATAATCAAATTCAAGGTTTCATTCATAAAATCATACTATATACCTTTTATACAATCACTCAAAATACAACAAGTTCTTTCTGATTTAACCATCTTAGCTATATAATACAACCCTCAATACATTATAAGTTTACAAACCAACATCTCACAACAACTTCCTCAACTAGAAGGTGCTGATACACATGCTTATAATACCACTAAATTAAGCTACTCTAAAACTGCAAAGAGAA
The DNA here is from genome assembly GCA_006176705.1 of Cocos nucifera. Taxonomy (NCBI): domain Eukaryota; kingdom Viridiplantae; phylum Streptophyta; class Magnoliopsida; order Arecales; family Arecaceae; genus Cocos; species Cocos nucifera. Next base: position 86,498 of record QRFJ01002480.1, on the reverse strand, counting down.
AGAGTGAGGGATGAGACTTGGAAAGTCTCAATGAATGGATAAATAATCTAACAATGAAAAATAAGAAGACATAGCTGAAATATTCATTGTTATAACATATAACATATATTTCTGATATGCTTTCAAATATGAGTAACCCAAATAGAAACAAGACCATAAATAAATTATTTTGCTGAAAGAAGGCTTTGCTGAGCTAAAATAAGTTTACTGAGCTAATAAGAATTTGCTGAACTAAAAAAAATATGCTAAACTATAATAAATCAATTCTTTTCTAAATAATGTTGATGGCTATGACAGACTACTCCCAGCACACCTCTATCATGAGTAGTCAGCACATAGGATGAATGTGAATGCTACTGAAATAAAGTTCCACTGGACATTCAGATACACTGCCCATATATTGCTGATACACTGCCAATACACTGCCAAGTTCTATTGGGCATTCTGATATCTTATATCGCAAGGAGGTGCCGACTACTATATGCTGCATGACATGCCATGTTATGCATTCTTTCAAAAGCTGATACTGAATAAACTTTTAAACACCAATAGACTGACTTAAATAAACTTCAAACAAGAGAATAAGCTAAGTATCAAAATATTTGTACATATTTTTGTTTCATACTTATGAAAATGAATAGAACCACATATAAGAAAGAAAATACCAAAGCTAGATAAGAAAATCCACTCACCTCAACTGGCTATTAGTTAAATGGACTTACTCAAAGCACCTTTCCAAACCTTTTCTTTTTCTCAAACTGCTATAACGCTGTAGAAGTTCTGAAACCAACTTCTCTCTTTCTAACTGTCAGTAGTCTTTCTTCCTCCAAATTAGTTTATTTCCAAACCATCTCTTTTTCTACTAAATCTTATGAATTTATAACTAAAAACTCTTCTTTCTCTGGCCCTCTTCCTCTCTTTTCTGGCTATTCTAACCAAGGAACTCCCAGAAGAAGAAAAAAGAATCGATGGCTTTTATTTTAGAAGAAATACAGAATTAGCTAGGTGTCACCCAATCAAGAAGCCAACACACCTCTTTCGCTCTCTTCTAACTATGTGGTACACTCCAAAGAAGCCAGCTGTTAAGTTATTTTTTAAAAAAATTATTTAAAATATTATTTTTAAAACTTCACGATCTGCACCGCTTTTTTGTTCCCGCTGACCGAGCTAGCTCGACCTCAAATCGAATCAACTCGAATATCAGTAGAATCAACTCAAACTCAAATCGAGCTAGCTCTCTTAGAAAAATAGAACACTCATCACTGTAGCCTAAGACTCGGACTGGCTCGATTTCACTTCGGATCAGCTCGAACTTCAGAAATTTAGAAATTCTATTCTCATACTCTGCTCACAGCTTTACTAAATATTTTGCTTATTTTTCATTAAATTAAGTTAATATCCTTATTTATTTTATTCTTCATTAATTTTAAAATATAAATATAAATAAGGAATACCATCCTATTTGAATTCAATAAAAATATCAAAAAAATTAAAATTCTTAAGAATAAAAAACTAAAATTTGGGTTTTAGTTCAAATTCTTTAAATCCAAAACTTTTAAAACTTTCTTGCTTCAAAATGAATAAGTTAAATGGTCTCCAATATTCATTAAAAATTATTTTGCAACTTACCAACACCTAAAGATCAATTACTAAAATTTTTAATTTCAAAAAAATATATATTTCATATAACCCTCCTTATAGGTGCTAGCTCTCAGACTTAGAAAATTTTCAGAACTCGAAATGGCAGATAATCATAATTTGCACTAAAATAGCTTTCACAATTTTTGGTAAGCTAAATTTTATTATATACACAAATATAAATTTTCTAATTCATCCTTTTTTCGATCCGAGACATTACAGAGAAAATATTAAAAGAGAGAAAAATTAATAAAATAAAATATGGTTGATCAAACGATACTATCTGGCATTCTGATTAAGATGATTTAATCAAATTATGATTGAACTAGTATACATATGGTCTAATGAAAATTATGAATAATTGAATCTAGAAGAATCTAGTTTGATCAGTGTCGGTGCGAACATACTGCCTGACAATTGCATGCGAGCATCCCTTTCTACTATGATCGAATCAAAATTATTAAAAGTAATTCTTTTCTAAATCAATCCTAAAGAGAGGATCCATGAAGAGAGAGAAATAATTTAAAAAGAAAAAAATTCTAAAGGAGAAAGCAGAGAGAGATAGAAAGTGGAGAGAAACAATTTTAGGAAGAGAAAAAAAGAGAAAAGAGGGAAGAAAGAAACTTTCGCTTTCTTTACTTTTTTTTGTTCTTTTTCTTTCTTTTTTTTCTCTTTTGTTTCCTCCTCTCTTGGTGGAACAAGAGACTTCTCGTTCTCCTTATTTGTCGAAACCAAGAAGCTTCTCTCCAACGATGGCAGTGGCCGAGGATGTAGGTAGGGGACCATAGGTTGGTAGTTGGCAGCAATAATTGCTATCAAAAAATCAAGAAAAATAGGCAAAAATCGAAGCAAAACTAGGGGAATCAATGAGCATTGCTGCCAACTACCTTCGAAAAAATCAAGAAAAATAGGCAACAAATTGAAGCAAATATAAGAGAATCAATGAGCACCATTTTGACAAAATTTGATGGTTTGTTGATCAGAATCTATGACCGAACAGCTAAGAAAGGAAGAGAGGAGGGTTGATCTACTATTGTCGGCTTGATACCTAATTTTTCCAACAACTGTTGGGCTAAAATCTGGCAAACCCTTGAAGAAGAAGATAGGTCCTTCTCGATGACGATTAGAGATCGATGATGGGATGGTTTCACAAGGGACTTCATCCTTTAAAATAGAAGTGGAGAGGAGAGAAGTTGGACTCCTCTCTGACCTCGATTTTAACTTCGATCAGGAGTCCAATGGAAGAGAAGACTCCTTCCAAGGAGTCTTCTTTCTATTTTTTTCTATAGCTGCTTTAAGATTCATGTAGCTAGAATATTTTACTAGATTGGGATATTACATAAACAAAGGAATCAAGTTTCCACATATTCCTTATCGTATACATTCTATCATAGACGACATCACCAACAATAGGAAATAGTAGTAGTAGCAATAAATTCAAAACCACTCAGAAAGCAATAAGCTTAATAGCATAAGTCAAAGAAATAGGTGGTAGCCTAACCATTAGCACATTCTTAGTTCAAAAGAGTGAGCCTCCTCTCTTATTTCAGTTATTGCTAATCTCCTATAAGTTTTTATACTCTAAAATATACTTTGTTACATTAAAACATGAAAGAAATCAAATCAAACCCTCTTCTTCTATGTGTATGAGTTTGTTGTAGGGGCCTAATCTTTGACCAAAAGCATCAATATAAACTACGATAAATCAATATTTGCTTCGAAAAGCAGCATGATACTATGGCAATAGCAAAGGAGTTGATTCGATCTTTGATGACTAGAATGCTAAGCAACTAAAAGGTCCTAAAAAGCTAGCCCTTTCCATCCTTAGGCAGTCTCAAAATGTCCAAATTAACATGATGCATTACCCTTGCTGACATAGCTTTCTAACAATTTGGACAATCTTAGTCAACACACTATTAGGCACTAAAACAGGCAGAGAACCAAAAATTAGGAATGGTATTAAAATTATGAATGGCATTAATTAGGCTGGGATGGGTATCCTTAATTTAATCCTCGAAATTCTATTCCCAATCCCATGTATCCAACTATATTATCCAAATAAGCCCGAAATGCAGTCACAAACAATCATCTTAGGAAGTCTAATTAAATCATTAATAACACATCATCAATACACAATAAATGATATATCCTATCTCCATTAGCATGGAGTTGAAACATGCCATTCTATGAGCCTGCATTTCTCAATTCAATATTAAGGTGAAATTTTGGGAGCACTAAAATAAATAATTAGGGGGACAATAGATCACCTTGTCTATTCCCATGCTTACCTTAAACCATTAGGTAGACCGTCCAATTATTAGTAGAGAAAAAAGAGAAATAATACATGTAGAAATCCAATTTAGCCATTGTTATGGGAAGCCAATTCATGCGAGCGGCTTCCTAATTCAATCAATCATATACCTTCTCCATATCAAATTTAAGAATCACCAAGGGGGATGACCATATATGCCAAATCAATCGCCATAGTGAGCCACTTCTTTTACCATTATAATATTCTTCGTTGAGTGTGGATAGCCATAAAAGCATTCTGCTCACAACCAATATGGGATGACCATGCCAAATCAACCTCCATAATGTGGCCTTAACCACCTCAAGAATGAAATGTCTTACTAAATCTCCATAGCATTTTGGTAATAGTACCATAAGTTCTAGCCGCTCATCCTCCAACAATGAGTCTGGATCATCATTCCATAAGGTGTGATGGACTAGGAACTCTTGTCTAATGCCCTGGTAACTATTAGAAATTTTATCCATCTTCCATTCACATCTTTAGCCTATGAAAGAGTGTTAGCTGTATAGTTAACAAGAGTAGTTAAATGAAAAAGTCAGTATTGTTATCCCCCTCCATGATCCATGTCTCTTGTGCCTTCTGACACCACTTAGTGTTGATCTGCTAGAGTAAAGCCCTCTAATGGTTATAAGAGGGGGTTCAAATCTCTAGCTTATACCTGATTCATTTAGAGTTGGTTCGAAATAATTGACCCACGTCTAATCCTAAATTAAAAAAGCCTTGATTTAAACCTGACCTAATAAGGTTGGGCAGGGTCCGGTCAATATTGCCACTCTTAATGTACATTTCATTCTAGTGAGAATTAAAGAGAGAGAATAGAGGTATAATCATATATTACCAATACAGTTTTACTTCATATTTTAGTCTCACAAAAGTTGCTCTTACTCATAAAAATGAATGTACCCCTATGTATTACACTAGATAGTTTGACACGAATAGGATTAATTTTAATATTTGGCATATATTACCAATACAACTTTTCTTTTCTTTCTCTCCGTCTTTTTTTTGGGGGCAGTAGTGGTTGAAAAAAGAAAGAAGAATAATCCTAGATATGCAAACAATATATGAGGAAAATTTGTCATTTGTTGGTTTTGAATGTATTACAAAATCACTCTAGTGCAAGTATTACAATCCCCCCACTCCCAACACGTGTACGCACTACCAAAAAAGATCACTCTAATATATCACTCACCTTACTAATCATTCAGATTAAATAGCCATCATGTTCTTTTAAATAATCATAATGCTCTTATAAAGTCTTTCATTTTGTTTCCTCATTAATTCTGCTTTTTTAATAACACTAATGTTGTATATGCAACTTTAGCGACCACAATTCAAGAATCACAGTCCAGAAATAATATGTACACCTCTCTTAATTAATTTTTAGGTGCATAGGTTTGTATACACACGAGCGACTCCAAAAAATTGATTGGTTATTATGTGCATATATTTGATTAAATAAATCAGAAAAGCAGAAAATTCTAATATCAGATGGTATGATACCAGAGGTATAATTAATGAAGCTCTGAACCGAAATTTGAAGACGATGAATGGGGTTGCAAAGGTGGCTGAGTAGGCCACAGGTAGGTTCCTCTCATGTCTAATATGCATACAGGTTGCTTTAAAAACATAAAATGATTTGGATCCCAAAAGCATGATATCCCACAAATATGGATGCACCAACCATCCATGGACTTATCATTTTAGAATCCCCTTCCAACCAGATTCTTTGGGCACGTCATTCATGCACTACTACAATATTCAAAACCAACCATGCCACGTAAAGCTCTACAAGAGGCATAGAATCTACACCAACGAATAGCACAGCGAGAACATTCCATGATGATTCCAGATCAGGAACCCTGTACCAGAAGCACCGTCGATTCCAGTTGATGGAGCTTGCAGTGGATATGGTCGAAAGTTTGAGGATGGCACACGTCATCCTTGTATTTTGATGGAATGCAAGATATCCTTAGCTGATAGGATGGCTTGCTACAATACCGTGTATATGGTATATTCCTAGATTTCAGATATTCTACAGAACATAAAGCTGACAGGTTTTGGATCTACCAATTAACTAGGGAGATTTGATCTTCCAAATCCATCCAAAAGTTGTCCCGGTTGGAGTTGTTGGTGATGAGAATATATATATATTCCCTCACACACTTGCTGAATTTTGATTGTATTGCTATAATCCTCACCCCAGCACGACACATTATCTTCACCTGCTGTTGCTGCTTTTGGACTTGCAAGGATCGCATCTATGATGGATGTGGAAATATGCGATTACCAAAGCAGCGTGGAGGTTGATGGTAGGCGATTGAGATGTCAAGCCTGGGCTAGTGGTGACAGCAACATCAGCCGAACTAGCTAGCATCACTGAAGTGAGAACCTCTCGAATGGTGAGCTTGTTCATGGTGCAAGGTAACCCTCCCACTGTCTCGTGAATGGATACTTTTTCATCATACTTGCTGGAATGGTACCGGGTTGCCTCCAACCATTTCTAAGTATTTGGAACACAAAGGTTCCATGCATCTTTGATTAGCATATCACCTTCCAAGCAAAAAAAAAAGGTGTCCTAAGAGGCTGTCTCCGTGTTTCAAACTCGGAACACTTAGATCACATAATTATAAACAGTATATAATTTATGAACATTAATTTGGTGCATGACCCCATGGGAAGCTATTTATTCTGTGGGTCGACAAAATGATCCTATAGGAAGCTCCTGACTGTTTTATCCATAAAATGATTAGGGACGGCAGCATTTGATAGAAAATGTATAGGAGGCGGCCATTTTTTTATCAGCCACCGAACGGTGGGTGACTACCGCTTCCAACATACGATCGATGGACTGCTGGGCTCGAAGAGGACCACAAATTTGGAGAGATTGCCTTGCTGTCCCGAGTATGCAGCGTAGGATCTAAAGCCCATCGCCTAGCCCTTGAAAGAAGTAAGAAGGCGTTCATCGATGAATAACGAGTGGTTGATAGCCTATCCACTTCTCCTAGGTTGAGAAGAACTGATTCTTCCAGCATCCATATCCATGGCTTAAGCATCTCGGCACAAAGTATCAATAGCAAACGAGAAAAGGGAGGTCACCCTTGGTGCAGCCCCTTCGTAGATTTTAGTATTTGTAAGGACACCATTAAGCAGGACAATAAATGTTGGATCACGGTCGTAGCCGCTCACCAATTCAAGTTTTTGATCAGTGATACCAGAGTGATGCAAGACGACTTAAATTTGACCCCAACTTAACACAATTATAGGCCCTCCCTTGTATCCAATATTATAGCTATCATATGTGGCTGCCTCCTTTGGACTTGCGTAGCGAATGCAACGGCTCTTGATTGAGGACAATGTTAAATTGTTATGGAAGGGAATTCTGACTTTATATGCATACGTACGCACGCGCGCGCGCATTCGAGAATGACTGTACTTGGTTATACTCAAATAAATAAATCTATATTGGATAATAAACGTCTGATTCGAATCATTGGATATGATTTAGTTTTTAACTCTAAATTGCTTGCATACAAAAAAATTATGTGATTTGTAAGTTTCCGAACCATGCATCAAGTGATTGAAAAAATATGTAAAATTTGATTTTATTTAAATTATTTAATTTTTAAACCATTTGATGCATAGGTCAAGGATCTCTAAAATATATGATTTTTGGTATATAAGCATTTTAAAGATAATAAATCATATCCAATAGCTCAGATCATTAACGTGAAACCTCCATTATCTAATATAGATGTGACTAGATCTAAGTAGAGATGCACTCTAGTAGAGCAAAGCCTAGCATTCAATAGTGAATCTAAAGCAAACAATTCTAACATCACATTGCATTCCTAATTCCAAATAATAAAGAAGTATGTTGGAAAACCATCAAGCCTATGGACCTTATCTGATGCCACAGATTGCAGAGCTAACTTAATATTCTCATGGGTTACCTGAGCCATTATTCCTTATTTGGAAGAATATCGAGAGATGGCAAGTTAATTAGGTGAGGATATTGTCGATAGTTGCATGCATAGATCTTGAAAATAGTTTGTAGGCTTAGCTTTGCTTTCTTCCCCTTCTTCCACCAGAAAGCCATCCCCATCTCTTAGGCTATTAATTTTCTTGTGCCTTATAAAGATAATAGTTACTCTATGAAAAAATTTGTATTTTGTCACCTCCTTTGGCTATTGCGACTTTGATTTATGTTGCCAAAATCTTTATAGGGCACATTATGAAGCTCGTATTCCGTAAGATCTCATAAACTGCAAATTTCTCTATGGAATAAACTGGCATTAGCCCCTCCCTGCTACAAGCTAGCAATTTCACCTCACCTCTCCCCGCTCTAATTTGCGAAAGATATTAACTCATTCCTCGTTCCATTTTATAGATAAAGCATTTAACATAATATGCATCTTATGAATAAATGCTCAAAATTTCAAGAAAACTTTGATACATAATACTTGTCTGACTACCTTGTGGTGATGGGATTTAAACCAATTCTCTCATATTTAACCACAAAGAGACCTCGCCAGCTCGACAAGTCGGTGCATTCAAGAGACTATTTTTTGAGCACCTCTATTTTTTTCTCTTCTAGTAAACATCCCCGATGGTTATACAGTACAGGCAAGGGTTTATATCTTTGATGTGAAAAAAGGATTCACCTTCTTTCACGCAAATCACCGTTGGATCATGCGATGGCCCCTTCGAGACCCATACAGGTGGATGAATACAAAATTCATAGTACTTCAAGATCTACGCAAGATGTGATCTAATAATCGATTCGATCATTCTTGTCTACCAAAGATACAACCCACACCCACATATACACGTATCTTTATTTAGTCATCTAAAAATTGTCCTTGACAAAGAAATAAAATCCTCAACCTAACAAATGATACTTCCTCTAACTTGGTATGATGCGTAGGAGACTTTCCTAAGCCTGGACAAAAGAATCTAGAACGGACAGAATGACTGCTTTAATTCAACAGATGTTTCAATTTGACAGAGATGAAACCACTTCAAGAAATCAAGGGGAACATAAGCTTTAAACACATGCTAATATTTTGTTTGGCCAACTCCAATTTGAAAATTTCCCAATAAGGAGGTCTCGCGGCGTATCATTAATAGAAGAAAAAATTATTTACAAGTTCTTCGATTGATCTGACTTCCTTTGGAGTCTTGGACCTCATAGATAGAATAAAATCTGGAGTTATTTTTAGATCCCTGATTTCATCCATGTAATTAGAGATGAAATCTGTATTACTAAAAATCATGTAATCAAAGATTGATCAAAAATCATAAATATATAATTTGACATAAAAATTATATGATCAAAAATCATAAATACGTAATCAGATTCGAAAATCTATAACCAAAAATTATAAACAGAAATGAAAGTTATGTAATCAAACATCAAAATAATAAAAATTTAAAAATAACTGTTCGTGCATTTTAGAAATATTTTATTCCATCCATAAGATTCATAGGCTTAAAAATAAATTCAGATTAATCAAAAAAATTTATAAATATTTTTTTTTCTTAATAGAATCCCATTCCATTCCATGGACGATGGATGTCATGCGGAGCATATCTTGATACGGCATCTCTCCAGTTTTCCACGCAATTGTTTTCCTAATATAAATGGAAATGTTACGTCTAGATTTGCCATCTTTCGTTTTGGATAACGGGCGCAAGGAACACGGCCGAGTCAACCACCTTGGGCCGAAGGCTGGAGTGTCTCTCAACTTTGACCATTCCAAAACACGCGCCATAAACATGTACGCGTGATTATTTATTCATCTTTCTTGGATCATTCAATAAAAAATTAGTATATTATTTATTATTAAAAAAATATTATTAACTAAATTTGATTAAAATTTTGAATTAAAAAAATATTATAAATCATGATTAGCTAATTTTTATTTTTTTAATAAAAATTTATGGATCCTAATCAAATAATTTCTCACCTCAACATCTCCACGTTTGTGTAAAAATGAGTGGGACTGGATCGGGTAACCACCAAGCAGAAATTAAACTCCAACCACGCTAAGTTGGTCTTGGGTCCATGATTTGCAGTGTATAACTAAAACATTATAAAACCTTTGGAATTTGGGCCACGCTTGTGTCCAATTTCGAGTTTGGGACTAACTTTAATGAGTGTATCATAAATAGATGAGAGTAGCATTACTTTGGTCGGGAGGACGCGTACCTGGTCCGAAATCCTAAACCAGGTTCTGATTCTGCTAGAGATGGAGATGATGTGATATAAATGATAAATTTTTGATGTAGAGCAAGGTTGACCGTAGGACATTACTTGACCCACTTTCTGGTGCTGTTTGATGATGAGAGTACGACGCCTACTTGGTCCAATGGCATCTCTAACCCCGCCAAATAGATGACAAAAACGGGGAAGTAGGGTTGGGCATCCGATCAAACAAAGCATGGTTTTTAGGGCTGAAATGATCGGATATCAGTATTTATATTTATATTTATTTTATATAATAAATATAAATATAAATAATATATTTTTAAAAAATAATAAATATTATATAAAATTATATAGAATTATAAGTAGATTTTAATATTTAGATATTAATTAGGTATTATCTATCCATATTGATATCTATTTTTTTTTTGATGAATCTGGATATAGATATGGATATTAATTGAATCCTCAAATTTCTATCCATATCGAGATTGATTTGAATACAAAAGCTGACTTGGATAAATATTATCCATATCACTTTTATTCTTAATGGATTTGGTTCAAGTTTGCATGATGATGTTTATTATGGTATCAACTCGCTCTGATACCAAATTGAAAGAAAAAATAAAATAAAAAAATAATCAAGTACGTAGATCAATTTAAAGGCTCGTCTTCACAGGACATGCAAAGCTTTACTATGAAAGAGAAAAATAAGTATAAGAGGAGAACACCCACTCTCAACTCACCGTACATAAACTCACCGTACATAAATCTCTCTCAACTAAAAGCTACCCTCACAAAAGCTCTCTTAGAATACCAAGAAAATTCATAAAAGCTACAAGATACTCTGCCCTCACGGCCTCCTCGTCGGATGCTATGCACCTATTACTTCTCTCTCACGGACTGCACGTACTCGGCGCTTTGCCAAGCTCCTCTCGACGGCTGCCTGAGTCTCTTTACACACCTCTCATGCCAAACGCGCTACCACTTTTGCTCCACAGCACCTCGGCCCTTTAAATAGAATGAGAATTCTCTTCTCAGCAGTTCACAGGAGTCCTAACAGGGCTCGTTCTCCTAATATGAGTCGAACATATCCTTGATGGAGTCTTAAAATATTTTTCGACCTTCAGATCATGACCACAATCCTTCATGGCCGCTGGATCCTGTGGTCCACGTGTAACTTCCATAGACCCCTTGGATTAGTCACAATTCGAGTTCAAACAGAAAAAATTCTATCGTATTCTATTCGCCTCTGTCGAATCAACTCGGTCAGGCAGGGCCGGCTTTAGGGCAAAGCCACCAAAGCCCTTGCCTTAGGCCCCCTCCCTGCACCTCCTATTTTAGGCCCCTAGACCCTCCACCGGCCACCGCATGATGCATCCCATCCGGCCATCCATCCACCAACCCAGGAGAAGATGAACGACGCATCCCGCCGGCCACCATGGAAGCCAAATCGTGGCACCAATCAGGCAATCACCAAAGCCCAGGTCCACCGTCCACGGGCACGAGATCCGTCGGAGATTATCACCGATCGGCCGAAGATGGAAGATCCGTCAGAGGGCTTGCGAAGAGAGGCCTCGGCCCTCGAGGTGGGCAAGGGTTGGACGACATGGCCGCGAGGAGAGGCATGGCACGAGCCACCACCCACCGGCTTTCTCTTTTCGCTTTCAGCTTTCCTGTTCCCGACCTGATGCCGAGCCCGTCGCCCATCGATCGTCACAGGCAACCCGTCGTTCGCTGACCCACCCCGATGCCCTGTCGATTGAAAAAATGGGGACCCGCCTTGGTCCTGGTGGCAGTGGTCCAGCAGAGCCCAGAGGCCTTGAGAGGCATCTTCATACCCCGATCTTCAGCTCTTCTTCATCGAGGTTCGCGTCTCCATGCATGGTCGTCGGGCCCCGGGGGAGCTCAGCCTACCTTTCAGTCATTTTTTCGGGCGTTCCCGTAGATGGGCAGAGTCGAGACTCAAGCCACGTGGTGTCTGGTGGTTGGAAAAGTGGGAGGCTAGTTAATGCTTCCGTTTGCTCACTGGCCATAGCCATTCGGACTCTCATCGGTTTCCGACGACAACGGCTATATATTATCATACTATAATTTTTTTTTAACTCTTCTTTTCTAACTCTGTTTACTCTTCTTCTTGCGACAGACTTTAACTTATTTCTGCACTCTTGCTGCCATGTACAACAGCACAAATAATTAGTTGATCATTCATCCGATTTGCAATTAGCATTCGACAATCGGATACTATTATTCTAATCTCTATAAATTTTTTATTTAATTTAGAATTTATATTATATTATTATATTATTTCTATTTTATTTAATAGGTGATTCATTGAATTAGAAATTTTGATTGTTGATCTTGTATTAGCCATTTAAAAAATATAAGATAATTATAATAGTTATTTTTTTTTAGTAATTTATAATAAAAATTTAAATATGTCAACTTGAAAATATGAATCTGGTTATTCAAAGCTTCAAAAAAAGAGAAGAATTGAAAATTTAATACAATCTCAAAAAGGAGTTCTTGATAAATTTTTAACAAGTAATAAAAATAATAAATCAGAAAATATTGGTGAATGCTCCTTAAATGAAGAAGTTAATAATCTTTTAGAGTTAGATGATAATAAAATACTAAAACAAGAAGATGTTAACGAAGAGATTCAAAATGACCCTCAAACTCATGATGAAGAGAACCAACCAGTTAATTTAAATGATTGGATTCCTAAAAATATTTATGATCCAAGTCAATGAATAAATATTGATACAAATTTAAGAGATTTATTAGTAGAAAAATATCCAATTTTAGTTAATGATATAGATTTTTCTAAAGATGAATTCTCAAGATATTTTTCTACTATATATTATATTCAAAAGTTGGCAAATGGAGAAAAGCATGAAAGAAGATGGCTAGTTAATTCAAAAAATTTAGATAAAGTATTTTATTTTTGTTACAAATTGTTTAACTCTGCTTCTAGTACAAGTAAACTAGCTAATATCGGCACTAGAGATTGGAGGGACCTTAGTGCTAAGCTTAAGAGTCATGAGATGAGTAATGAGCATATTATTAATATGAGTTGATTGATTGATTTAGAAATGACATTGTTGAAAAATAAAATAATTGATAAAAGTGTTCAAGAACAAATAAATAGAGATGAAGAACATTAGAAAAAAGTATTATTAAGAATTCTTGCGGTAGTAAAAACTCTTGGTAAAAATAATTTGGCTTTTCATGAAAAAATAAAAAGATTTATCAAGAAAATAATGATAATTTTTTAAGTCTAATTGAAATTATTGCAGAATTCGATCCGATGATGCAAGAACATATTCACATATTAAAGATAATAAAATTCATACTCATTACCTTAGACATAATATACAAAATGAATTAATAAATTTATTAGCAAGTGAAATTAAAAATAAAATTATTAAAAAAATTATAGAAGCAAAATATTTTTCAATAATACTTGATTGCACTCCATATGCAAGCCATCAATAGCAAATGTCTTTTATATTGCCATGTGTGGATATTTCATCAAGTCCAATTAAAATTATGGAATATTTTTTTGAATTCTTAAAAGTAGATGATACAATTGGAAAAGATCTTTTTGATGCCATTGTGCATGAAATAAAATAAATTAGACTTGACATTAATAATTTAAGAGGACAAGGATATGATAATGGATCTAATATGAAGGGCAAATAATAAGAAGTGCAAAAAAGACTTTTAGATACAAATCCTAGATCCTTTTATATACCATGTGGTTGTCACAATCTAAATTTAGTATTTTGTAATATGGCTAATTCTTATACTAAAGCTATATCATTTTTTGAGTGGTACAATATATATATTCACTATTTTCTTCTTTTACTAAAAGATGAAAAATTTTACAAGATAATGTATCTAGTCTAACTCCTAAATCATTATCACAAATATGTTGGAAAAGTCATATTGAAAGTGTTAAAGCAATAAGATTCCAAGCTCCACAAATAAGAGATACTTTATTAAAATTAGTAGAAGTTAGTGAAGATCCTAAAGCCAAAAGCGAAGCTAATTGCTTAGCAACATATGAGCTTGAAAATTTGGAGATTTTGTTGGACATAACTATTTGGTATGATATATTATTTGCTGTTAACTCCGTTAGCTAAAGTTTACGATCAAAAGATATGCGTATTGATGTCGCTATAAAACAACTAAAAGGTCTTCTTTCTTTTTTTGAAAAATATAGAGAAGATGGATTTGCATCTGCGATGATTTTTCTAAAGAAATTGCATCCGAAATGAAAATAGAATCTAAATTTCATGATAAACGTATCATTCGTAGAAAGAAATAATTTGATGAGAATGTCGATAATGAAATAACAAAATTTCTTGAAGAATCATTTAGAATTGATTATTTCTTATATATAGTAGATCAAGCAATTTTTTGACTCCAAAATAGATTTGAACAGTTTAAGATATATGAAAATATTTTTGGTTTTCTATTTAGCGATAAAAAATTGAAGTCACTAGACAATGATAGTTTAAAAGAATATTGCCTTAATCTTGAATGTTCTTTAAAATATAATAACTACTCTGATATTGATGGTTTAGATTTATTTTTAGAGCTAAGAGTTTTAAAAAAAATTATACAAGTAGAAGATAACAGTCCGATAGACATACTCCATCATATAAGAGACTTGACTATTTTTCAAATGCATATATTACTTTTAGAATAATGTTAATAATTTCAGTAAGTGTTGCTTCGGCAGAAAGAAGTTTTTCAAAACTAAAATTAATAAAATCTTACTTAAGATCAATAATGTCTCAAGAAAGATTAAGTGGATTGGCTATATTATCAATTGAAAAAAAAATATTAGAAGAACTTGATTATAAAAATTTAATTAAAAATTTTGCATCTCAAAAAGCAAGAAAAATATTTTTTTTATAAAAAATTTACATAAATTTTAATTTTTTAAAAAAAGTCTTATTTTAATATTTAGCTTTAGGCCTCCATATGTGTTGAGCCGCCCCTGCGATTAGGGGTTGAGCTAGCTCGACTGCATCTCGTCCGGATTTTCGCTGTCTGTCTACCTGAGAGAGCCGATTCGACTGTGGTTCGAGCCAGCTCGATCTCAATTTGAGTCGGCTCGATCGTATATTATAGCCGACTCGACTGCTATGCTGAAAACTAATTTTCTTCTTGCTATGGATCAAATTCGAGACGTCAAATTCTAACAATCTCCACCTCGACTCGACATTCGGCCTCCACCTAACTTTGAGAGCTTGTGATTCGTCTCGCCCCCATGCCCTGAGACATGCCTACTAATCATGAATAGGCAAACGTGGGAGTCGAGCTAGGCCACTCGATCCCACCTCTGTCATACGGTGTATCCACTTTGATCAAAAATCTGCCCAAAAAATTCTCTTATGGCAATAGGAACTTCACTCTGCAACATCGCCTCTCGTCCTTCCGAGTCTTCTATCTCATGAATGATCCATCTACACATAGAGCTCTACCTTATATTAGACTTTCTTTAGCTCCACCTCGCACTGAACTTCTTGCCAGATAGTAATGTCTTCTTGTCTTCTTCTTCCCCTCCAATATCATCCTATTGTCGTGCATGACCTTCAAGATTCTATCACCAGCTATCCATCTGTAGTCGTTTAAATTCAGTCTGCTCAATGAGATAAGATTTTGCCTGAAATTGGATATGTATCGGACCTCCTTCAATCTCCTCACTGCACCATCATGTGTCTTCTAGTTGACCATCATGATGCCTCTGATCGCATAGCTCGATCCATCCGATAGATAAATAGTATCATCACTGCTCTCTAGGGAGTCAAACTATTTCTTTGTACAACAAACATGATATGTGCATACAGAATCTAAAATTCACTATTGAAAAATACTAAATACCTCGTCAGATATTTTCAGGACATCATCCTCTAAGTCGCTACTGGCCGAAGCTGCAGTAGCCCTCATTCGATCTTTGAGTTATGGACAATCCTTGACTCGATGCCCCAACTCATCGCACCTGTAGCATCTGTTCTTGCTAGGATCCCTCATCTTAAATCTGGATCGTCCTCCTCGCGATCCTCTGTCGCTCCGTCTATTGCCTCATGCTCCTCCAAAAATTGCCAAAGCTGAGCTATCACCATCTGAGCTCGAAGCTGAATTCTTCCTCCTGAGAATCTTATTTTAGAGTATCGCTACAGTGATCTCGTCTATCTTGATGGTGCTCTTTTTTACTAGAAGAGCAGTCACCAAGAACTTATATGAAGGAGGAGCGATGCTAGTAAGACCAACATCCTGGTCTTCTTCTCAACTTTTTTACCAACATCGAGGAGGTCGGTGAGGATCTTCTGAAAGTTGGATAGATGCTCCCATATGCTCTGACCTTCATCTATCCACAGCTAGTAGAACTGCCTCCAAAGAAATAGTATATTGGTGAGCGACTTCGTCATGTACAACTTCTCAAGATTCGACCACAGCACCATCGAAAAAGTCTCGCCAAGTATATGGATCACTACATCATCCGCTAGGTACAAGTGAATCATGCTCACTGCCTGCATCGAAATCCACTTTCAATCCTTTATTTTTATGGTGGCTGGCATCTTATCATATAAGAGAGCGTCGATCAATCCATATTGGATGAGGACATTTTTTATCCTTGCTTGCTATAAGAAAAAATTGCTCTTCTCATCGAACCTGTTGATCTCCACCTTGATTATGCTTGTCTTCTCCATATTCTTCAATCTCTATCCACTACTACAATCTACACTCCGATACTATCTGGCTCTGATATCAATTATTATGATATTAACTCGCTCTGATACCAAACTATTGGGATATCAGCTATTCTGATATCGCTTGTTAAGGATCTAGTACCAAATTATTAAGATAGGAAGAAGAAAAAAATTAAAATAAGAAAATAATCAAGTACGTGGATCAGCCTAAAGGCTCGCCTCTACAGGACATGCAAAACTTCACTATAAAAGAGAAAAATAGATATAAGAGGAGAACTCCCACTCTCAATTTACTATACATAAATTTCTCTCAACTAGAAGCTATCCTCACAAAAGTTCTCTCAGAATTCCAAGAAGATCCATAGAAACTACAAGATGCTCTGTCCTTACAGTCTTCTTGCCAAATGCTATGCACCTATTGCTTCTCTCTCTCGTGGGCTGCACGTACTCGACGCTCTGCCAAGCTCCTCTTGATAGCTGTCTGAGCCTCTTTATGTACCTCTCACGCCATACACACCATCTTTTTTGCTCCACAGTACCTCAGCCCTTTAAATAGGATGAGAATCGATTTTTCAGCAGTTCATAAGAGTCTTAACAGGATTTATTCTCTTAATATGAGTTGAACATATCCTTGATGGAGTCTTGGAATATTTTTCGACCTTCAGATCATGATCGCAACCCTCCATGACCACTAGATCCCGTGGTCCATGCGCAACTCCTGTAGACCCCTTGGATTAATCATAATCCGAGTCCAAACAGAAAAAATCTTATCATATTCTGTTCGCCTCCATCGAGCCCACTCGGCTAGAAATCGAGCTGGTTTGACTGTATTTCGTCCGTACTTCTACTGTCTGTCTGCTTGAGAGGATCGACTCGACTGTAGTTCGAGCTGGCTCAATCTCAATTCGAGCCGACTCGACTATGTATCAGAGCCGGTTCAACTGCTGTATTAAAAATTGATTCTCTTCTTGCTGTGAGTCGAATTTAAGATGTCAAATTCTAGTGTTGACTCATGCTTAATTTATTTACTGGATAAATGTAGAGTTAGGTCCAATTTTGATCTTTTTTAGTTCTAACAAATTGGGCTATATTACTCTGGATAATCAAGTCGATCAATGCTCAATGGGTTCAATTCTCAAGCCCATTATTGCTTGTAAGATAATCACTCATGGGTTTGAGACCAATACTTAAATCATTGGTCGCATCTTTGGGTAGGGATTGGGTTAATATTGACTTCAATCTAACAATAATGACTTGATTGACCTTCACTTAACCACCTTTCCAACCAAATATGCTCAACCAAATGAAATAGTTAGTCCAATGATAGGGTTTTAAGTCTAAAACTTCAAAATTGTTGCTTGTCAAGTTAGGCATGAATCTTACAAAATTTAGCTTATCCAAAATAGACTTAATGGTATATACCATCAGTGACATCTAAATTAAGGTTCAGCCATATAACAAATTAGCAACTTATCTTTGAAGTAAAAACTGATAAAAATTTCATTGATCCTTGATCAGTCCAACTCAAAACAACACAATTATTCACACTCTTGTCACTATAAAATGTTTATCTCTCCTATTTTATGCTTTTCAAATATTGCTTGCTAGCTGTCATCTTCTCAAATTGATGTGTCTGCTAGTAGAAAGCATGCCATGTTTAGTCTTTCAATAGATTTATAGCCTATCTGGTTACATCCAAAAAAAAAAAAAAAAAAGAAAATAAAGATAAAAAGATATTATTAATAATATCTCCTAAAAAAACTCAAAAAATCCAAAAGAATCCTAAAAAATAATATTTTCTACGTGTTGGTTCATTCCATTTTTATATTCCTTGATATTATCTATTATAAATAAGATATTTTATTTTGTTATAAACTTTTATGATTAGTTTATTTTATCTTTTTTTTTATCAATTGTAATATAGCAATGCCTCTTATCTTATTATAAAAGATTGTCCTAACACGATAGAGATAGCACTTCTTATTTGCCAAGAAATAGCACTTCTTGTTTACTAAGTTCATACTTAAATTAGATATTTTTTTAAAAAAATATGTATTATTAAAGCTATAACATTAATCAAAATAAATTAATATTATTATTTTATTATATTATATATATATTTTAATTAGATATAATTTATGAGTTACTATATATTATTCTTTTTAGTCAAGTGAACAAACCTAAAACTCCAAGAAATAATTGCCATCAATAGTTTGAAATAACTGCTATTGAAACATATGATCCTTTATTTTATTTTAATAAATATATTTATAATATATTTTTAAATAAAATCATGTTACAATATTTTTTTTATCTTGTTCGTCAATAATTTTACTATATTCTAGCAAAATTCTTGAATTTCTAAACTAATGAAATAAATTTATTTAATATAAAAATAATATTATTATTTTAAAATAATAATAATAATAATAATAATAATCATCATCATCATCATCATGAAATATTTTTTACTCATAAAAAAGCTATTATTTATTCAATTATTCATGATATCTAGAGATGCTACGAGCTATTCTCATATCTATCATAAAATAAAAATATTATTAAAAAAAAAGAAAAAAAAAAGAAAAAAAAAAAAGAAGAGGCTCTCTCATCCTTTCCCTTTTCTTCCAAGGAAAAAGGATATCCATTTAACTTTAGGTACAAAGCCAGCGCTAACCATACCCTTCCCTGGCTTGCCACCTCCATAAAAATAAATAAAAAAAATATCTTGGAACCATTAACATAAAAGCATATATTAAAATAATTCTTTGCCTTCTATAAGTACCCCTTCCCCGGCCGGTTCTTGCCCTTTCCTTCCCCTGGGGTTTTTGATCACAGCGAGAGAGAGGAGAGATTGAGGGAAAAGAAAGAAAGAGAAGAAAAGGGGCCGCAGCTTCCTTCCCCTCTTGCGTAAAACCGAAGTAGAACGAATCTTCCCTCAAAGCAGAAGAGACTTCTATCGAGATTCATCTAAGATAGTTCGATAAATAGAGGAAGGATTAGATTTTTTTTCTTTTTTTCTCTCCGCGTTTTTCCTCGCCCCATCTCTTGTTTCCCCCTCAAAATTTTCCTCCAAAGCTTTTATTCTTGGTAGAATTCGAAGCTTTGGATCTTCTCCTCGAAATCTCGATCCCGTCCTTCCCATTCTCCCCTTCCCTTTTCCCCCTTTCCGCCTTCTCCCTGGGAACCCAAAAAAGTCCCTCTTTTCCCCAATCCTTTTCCGATTAGGGTTCCTTGGCTTCCCTCCGGTCGCCCTCGGCGTCGGCCACCTCGGGGTAGGCCTTTTAGATCAGAAAGTTTCGACTTTGGGATCGGGGAACCAGTCTATTGGGGCATCTGGAGTGTTCCGAAGATCGGATTATGGACTTCGGTCCGCTGGATCTTTGTTCTTGGCGGGGTTTCAGTTTCCCTTGCCGAGGCTCTCTTTCCCATTGAAAAGAAAAGATTCTCTTTTTATCTCTAATTTCGCTCCCGCAGCTTCGAATTGGCCATGTCTTAGGACATGGAAGAAGACTGCAGTTTAACGATCATCTTGGTGTTATTCCAATTTCGGTGTACTTGATTCAAGTTACTGGTTTTTCTGCGTGTTGTTTTGGTGTTTCCCGTGGTCGGCGATACTACTCTAGCAAACTGGATCTTGGTTTTTGCTGGATTTGGTACCTCGACGACCTGAGGCCCAGTCTGTGTTCAGATGGCGTAGTTTGACACTAGCGGTCGAAATCTTTCTTTACCAGTATAGTAAGTTTGTTTTTAGATCGATTTCCTCTCCATTTGGAGATTCCTAGGGTTCTCGTTTGTCTGTTCGGGTGGCGGGTTGTGACCAGGGGAATGGCGAGGTTTTGAAGCTGGAAATGTGTTTGGGGACATGGTGCATGGACAGGAGCATGGCCAGTGGTCGGTTCCCGCACTGGAACAGCGGTACTGGAAACTAGGACTCGTAGCTGATCCAGGGTCTACGTGCAATGTCTCGCTGCTTCCCATTTCCGCCACCAGGATATGAAAAGAAGCCAAGGAGTGAAAACTTAGATTTCCTAGCCAAGGTGCATCTTCTATGCGCTTGCTTTGATTTCCAGTAAATGCGTCATTTTTATTAGCTTTATTCCATTGGCTGTTCGCTTGATTGTCTACCCTGTAATTCTTTGCCTTGGTGAATTCCTAGTGTATATTAGGAAGTTAGTATTTGATGTGGGCAAGATCTTATGCTTGATTTGCCGATAATCTTTATGAATATAGATTCTGTATTGGTATTGTGGTTTAAAGAGGCTCATATTTATAGATTTTCTCTACATATAGAAAGATGTGGCAAATATGAGCATGGATAGCTTGATATTCCAACCACAGGTTCATGAACAAATTTATTTGCAGGAACTGATATGCATCAAACTTGCTTGTTACTGTTGGTCAGTGTATTCATGCAGTTTCTGTTGTGAGGTTGTGTTCAGTGTGCGGAAAACATAACATAATTCGTGGGTTGCTTGAGGATTGATACAGTGCACACTTGATATTTTGCTTAGCCATATGATTATCAGGATGAGAGCAATGAGTATTTTCCTGATGCATCAAAGAAGTTTCTTTTATTGGTGAAATGACGAAGGGAGAAATTCACTAAACCGGTTTACCAATCTTTGTTTTTTGTATAAATCTGCTGACTCTCAGTTGAGCTTTCAGTTCTGTAGAAAACATGGCTGCTCATCTGGACTTTTGATTGTACTAACTAAACAAGTCTAGCGCATGATATCATTTCAATGAAAAATCTGAAGTTTTTTTTAAAAAAATTGCACGAGACCACTCTCATATTTTCGGATGATTTTTTTTTGTAGTTGGCTGAAAATGTATAAACCACAATCATTGCATTAATCATGGATGCATACTAGACAAACATTGCTTACCAAATCTGACTCCAGCTTTTGGTATTTGAGTCTAGTGCCTGTTCTTTGCTGTGGGCTTAATTATGCATTATTGTTATTTTGCAGTTTGATTTTTTGTTTTTGTTTTTTTTTTTTTTAATTTGATGGATGGCGTCCTTGAAGTATTTGTAGCTTGCATATCATCGAGTTGTTTAAATCCCTTTTCAGCATCATTTTTATTTTATTTCTTCTGTTCGGATGTCAGTGTAATGTACCTTTTCTTGATTTTGAATAGTCACCAAGGCAACTCCTTCAAAAGAGCTTAGGCTCATGGTTGTACTTTGCTTGTGTTCTTTAGTCTTTTATTTTTATTTTTATTTTTATTACAAACAAAAGTTCTACAGCTGTGATTTTAGAGATGAGCATCGGTATTCTTTCTTTCCATGAAAATGTGTTTTATTTGTTCCTGAGGGGTGAATTCAGCTTCTTATATTAAAAGTTATGATCTCCCCCCTTAATCTAGACTCTTTCCCAGACTATGAGAATTTCAGAGAGCTTTAATCTTGATCTTATTATGGGTCCTCTACATGCAAACTAATTTTGTAGGTTTCATGGGTCCCTCGCCTAAATTTCCTTGCCCAGGAATTTGACCATTTTCTAAAACATTAGGCTGCATTTGGTACAGTTTTAATATATATATATATATATATATATATATTGGAAACAGTACCAAATAGGCCATAGCATTTGGTAGACAACTCTTAGTAGAATCCACTCGGTTCTTCATGGAGCCCTGTGAACTTAGATTTCAGCTTCGTGATTGAAGCTTTTTAGGTGTTGGTGACCATGATTTCCTGTGAATATGGTCTCTGAAAATGTTTAGGGTAATTACTTGTCCAAGCATTCATCAAATTGAAGGGAAAAAGGGAACTATAAAGTGGTCTTAGACCACTACTACTTTAAAATTAAGCAACATAGTGGACTTGTTAAAGAAGGGAGTGTTTATAAATGAGAGTGGGCAAATCACTTGTAGCATTGGATATTAAACTATATATTGATGATTATGTGTTTAAGTAAAAAGTTTATCCTCAAAGTTTCATGAAACTGGAATATAATGTTCTGTTAGATTCTTTCAACCATTTTTTATACTTGATCTACTGTTGGTCCTTACTCATATTCTGAATTCTTTCAAAGTCACATTCTGCTTATCAATAAGAGCTATAGGACTTCCATCAGTGTCTTCAATTTCCAATCTTCTTTTTTAAGGTGTTTTGTCTGGTATTGTTTCTATTCTACCATAACAATATAAGTAAACACAACAACTATAAATGGGACAGCCAAACTTTTATCATTTTTCTAAGACCATCCATGTCTATTATTTTTAGCTCTTTGCTGCAAACCTAAGCACATACCCTTATTCCAAGTTCCATTTTGTTATGAAATCTTAGTCTCCTGTTTTGGTCATGTCGGCCTGTTCCATGATTAAGCTGTAGTGAATCATAATGCATTGTTACTCTACATTTGCTTAAGTTGTTATATAGTCTCATATCATATGGGATACAATTCTATCATTTCGGCTCTTTTTTGGGCAGTTGTTGCCCTTAAAAGTCACCACATCTAAGATTTAATATGTGATGAACTCCTATTTTCTGTTCTATGTATTCAGCTTTTACTTTACCATCCTTTCCTTATTATAAAGCAATCTATATACGTTGGCAATTAAGATGGATTTTTATTGCCATTGTCATTAATTCTATCCTTTTATAGCTTATTTTGAATCCACCTCTTCAAATATTTAATCTGGGATAAATCCGATCCATTTTTGAAGATTCTCCGGTTAAAAAAAAAAATTAAAAAAAAAAAAACTTGAATAACTAAATAGGCAAATGACCAACTGTATTTCTTATAATCTGAATCATCATATCTAATTATCTAAATCTTTCATAATTATCTATATTCCTACTTGATATTCACACGAGCTTTTGTTTGGTAAATTCACTCTAGATTATTTATAAGTGACATATACAAATGAGAAATTTCAATTTCAATAATTGCACAATCATTTCCCATTCCCAATAGAACAAGTTGATATTTTTTAATAGCATAAAGCCAAATCTTCATGTAGTCTGCTTTATTGGGAAACTTGCTTGATTCACTATAATCAGTATAACTCCCGTAATGCTCCTTTGTGAGAGATTTTGTTGTTGTAATATTTGCTTTCTATACAGCACAGTCACCATCCATTAATGGTTCTTTGGCTATATTCTTTCTGAAATTCGATATGCATCATTGCTCACACTTCCCATCCCCACTTTCTCTATTTCTCTTCTCTATGCAAGAAAACATTCCTTATGATTAGCTATCTTGTTATATAACCAAGCTAGTGATGCAATTATATGCATCAGTTTGTCTCTGATTAAGCAGTATCAAAATTCATTTCCTTGAGTCATTCAAGAAAATTGTTGTTTGCAGCTAGTCAAGTAAATTATCTATCATCCTTAGATTTCCAGACTTGTGCTTTGTTAAGTCCAAAGCCCTGGATGTACATCATCTCCTTTTTGCTGGGGATGTATATATTGGTTATTTTTGGTGAACTAGATGGCTTTTATATGCTTGGAAATAACATAACCTAATGAAGCGGGGTACTGAGCTCCCTCTTCCTCTACATTACAATTTGAACATTTCTCAAGTAACTTGATGGTGGTATCAATTAATCCAAATTTTGAACCCTCTAATTTGGATTCTCTAAAACCTGGACCCTGGAAGGAATCCTTGTTTAAGAACCTTCAAAAATATCTTTAATGTAATGAATGTCTATTCAACTCTCTTGGAGTAGCTTCGTCATCTTTATTTAAACATCCTTCATAACTGTTAAAAGCAAGAAACTCACATTGTTTACCAATGCTGTGTATCCAGTGTCATTATATTCATTTGTGTTGGTTTCAACACTACATAGCCCTCCCACCTGTCTTGCATGGTTATGCCAGGATTCTTTATAGATTCGATATGTTATCCAGATTATTCAATGTTTGTTTTTTCTTTCCTTTTTTCTTTTTCTTTCCCCTTCAAGATAGGTCTTTGTTGATTGGGTTTCTGCTCCTATATTCGCAGCATTAAATATTAGTGCATGTATATCTTTTGCTTGGAATGTCGGACAATGTCACTTACTATTTTTTATCTTTTTGAGGGGTAATGAACTATTTTATTATTATTGTATTTTGATGCAAAACTTTTTAGTTTCTACAGGCCATCTATGATTAAAAACTGAAAGAATTGAATTCCATCTTACCTGATGCCCCCCCATCTCTTCTTGCTCTGCCATTTCCATATGTAACCACTAGTCTTTGATGCTCATTCAAATTTGTATGATGTGTAACTTTGTACTTTTGTTACCTTGTAGACAACTGGAATCCCGTCATGACTAGCTTCGTTTACTATCTAAACTTATCAGATGTCCATCTTTATCTTTGAAAGATCCATTTGATAATTTCTAGATCATATGCTTCAGCAAAACTTAGATATGCAGTCCTTTGTCAATTTCTTGTTGTAAAACCCTTATAGCAAGTGCTTGAAAAACAAAAAAGATCAACAGATTTCTGATACATGTAGATTTCTTATCTTCTTGGTGTCTTATTTCTAGCAATGGTCAGCATTGAAATTTATTTTAGCTTATTGTATTAATGTTGATCTGTGTTTTCTTTCTTCTAGTTTTGTAACGCTCTTCGGCTCCTTTACTTTGTGTATGCTCGAACTTGTGTTCATGAATATACTAGCATTATGTTTTTAATCTGGTGATAAATTTCTAACTACTTTCATCCAAGTCACCTTGGGTCATCATTTTTCGCAACCTTCAAATTGTATTTGAAACCCATACTGGCTAGGGCTATCTCTATCCTATGCTGCATGTTCTTACAAAATCAGATGGTTTTCCCTATTTTATCTTCTAATGCCATGACTCCGACTCAAGACTGCTTTAATTGTGATGCTACCTGTCATAATTCTGCTATAGGGCCACCTTGGCATCCTTCTATACTGATCTTATTTGTGGGTCTTTCACTCTACATTTCTTATTGATCCAATAAAGCTTGTTTTCTAACTGTATGTTGTAGTTTTCATTATCTCTATGGTATTCAACGATCAACATCTTGCTGTAACTTTGTTAAGGACATTTCTATCTACCCATAGGTGGCTAATGCAATATTGCAAGAAATATATTTTTCCAATAAATTATGATTCTTTTCTCTAGTTCTTTCTTTTCCTATAAAATTATAGTTGAAGTTTTGGTCCATCAAGCTTTGAAACATCAAAATTTTGCTACTTCTGCAAACCAGATTATTGATTACCCGATCCCTATGTTCATCGGCAAACACCATCCTCTGCAAACAAGCTACAGTAAGGGGTTCCTTTAATTATTTGATTGCAAGTGACCTCTGGTGAAGGATTATTAAAACCTGAACTTGCATACTCCCTTTATGAGTTGTTCGTAAACTTGCTTTATTTTTGCATCTGTCTTCAGTAAATTTGATGTCTATTTCTTTCTTATTCGTCTGGGCAAGAGATTGCTTAAAAGCTAACATACACATAGAAGAGAGATTTCCTCCATCATTAACTTCTATAGAATGAAACTAAATTGATTTCTTGAGTTCCTTGTGACCTATTCAATGTCTATACCAGTATATGACTCATAAATCCCAGGTTACTTAATCTGATTTGCTTTTT
Source organism: Cocos nucifera (assembly GCA_006176705.1). Classification (NCBI taxonomy): domain Eukaryota; kingdom Viridiplantae; phylum Streptophyta; class Magnoliopsida; order Arecales; family Arecaceae; genus Cocos; species Cocos nucifera. The sequence continues at coordinate 60,047 of QRFJ01002480.1, read as the reverse complement.
TGGTTGACTCTCCCTTGGTTTATAACTCATAAGTTCGATCAAAAAACAACTTGTGCAAATATATGATTCTTTGCTGTTCTTCCAAACCTTGTAGTAACCCTGAATCCAAGAAATAGCCATGTCTTAGTCTCCCTTAGTGCAAAGCTGATTGGTTTTGAGAGTGTGAATTGTATAGTGTATGCACTTTCATGCTTCATGGGGACTTTCTAAGTCGAGAATATTGGGAATATGTTTTTTTGGTTCATATAAAAGAACTTTCTTGTTGCCCGCAGAGAGAATTTTATGGTATCATCACATTGCTGATACTTTTGTCATGTCATTGCTAATAATATTTTGCAGTCAACGAGCATATGCAATATTTTGATTGCCTTTCAACTTCCTATGCTTTGTTCTCTTTTTTCTACTCTATAATTTTTACACTTTTTTTCAAACTTTCCTTGGACAATTAAAAATGTACAAAAAATTGATTCTGTCCTGCCTTGATGACCATGTCCTGGGAATACATTTGAGTATGTACTGGTTAACATGTGCTTGCTTGTAGTCATGGACCAATATAGACTGGCATAGACCAATAGAGATGATGCACAAGTATGTACTCCTGAAACATGTGCGCGCTTGCTAACACAAAATATAGCTTTATGGCAGAGACTAACATCAGGTGATACTTCAGTAATGCTTCATTGTGAAAGTAGTTATTGCTTGAATGAAACTCTTCTTCTCAACATAGTTTTCCTGCTTTGCTGATGAGATCTCAATAGCTTGATCAGTGAGACTTCAATCATCCTGGTGGTGCTACTCCATCAAATAAAGGAGAAGGTGAGATTCGAGTTCTTGTTCAGAAAGAGAGATGAGAGTCCTCTAGGTTGCCTGTTAACCATTCAGATTTCTGTTTGCACTCATTCATTCTTCTTTTGGAGACATTATTCAGAGAGTGTGTTTTTGTTCTGTTTCCGTGCATTGGCAGATTTTTTGCGTACTGTCTGTTTCATATTCTTCTTTGATCAAGTCATGCATGCTATCTTCTCTCGCCCCTTTTTAGGCATACTTTCCTGACACTGGTTCATGTAGTCCTTGAAATATTAGACAGCTTGCAATCCTTATACTGAAATATTAGTGGGGCATTGCCATTGGTGTTCTATGTTGTGGCTTTTGTGGTTTTAATCTTTTTAAACATTTCTTCCTTCCACATGTTGGCATGAGATGTTCCATTTTTCTTTTCTATTATTATCGGAGTTCTGAATTTTTAGAGGTGGTTTTTTTTCGGGCTGCGGTTAAATTTGTAGCTTAACCTAGATTGAAACAATTCAGGAGAAGCACAAAGAGAAGAAGCATAAAAAGGAGAAGAGGGACAAAGAGAAGAGAGAAGGTAAAGAGAAAAAGGACAAAGACAGAAGTAAAGATAAGCACAAAGAGAAGAAAGATCGAAAAGAAAAGCATAAAAACAAGAAAAAAGATAAACATAAGGATAAAAGCAGGTCATCAGAGGATAGAAGAACTGAAGAACAGACTGAGGGTCACCATGAAGACAGATTTGGGGAATGCAGCCAGAAGGCTGAGGAAGTTAAACATTTTAAATTTGCAGAGGATTTGGGCAGGAGGATCAAGGATGAAGAAAAGAGAGCAGCAAACAGAATGGTTGAGAACTTTGCTAGTTCATTTCAAAGAAACCCTGAAAAATCGAGTACCGCCACTCTGGTGGAAAATAAAAGAGTTACAGGTAATGAAATGCTTCCAAATCACGCCGGAACAATGCAAAGGAGAAATGATGGAATGGGACATCCGGCAGATAACTTTCCTAGTCCAATTCAAAGAAGAATTGAGGGCATTGGCTCTGGAACTGCGATGCAGAAGCAAAGAAGTGCAAGTAGTGCAGTGGTTCCTAACAGCATTAATGCAGGGCAAAGAGGAAACACTGCGATGGGCCTATCAGCAGAAAATTCCTTGCATTCTATTCAGAGGTGGTCTGAGGGGCCATGCATTGCAACTGCATCAGATAAGGAAAGAGGCACAGGCGACAAAATCATCTCAAAGGCCAGTGTTACCGTGCAAAGGGCACACGATGTTATGGGCCGACCAGGAGAAAGTCCATCTAGTTTCTCTGGTTCAGCACAAAGAAAAATTGATGTTGTGGGCCTCGCAACTGCAACAGACAAGGAAAGAGGAAATGGTAATCAAGTTGTTCCTCTCCACATTTTCACGGAGCAAAGAAGAAATGAAGGGCTTGGAAAATCAGCAGCGAAGGATGCAGATAAGAAGATTGAAGAGAAGGAGAAAACCAAAGAGCGGGAAGTGGATGATGGAAAGGGAGAAAAGCGCAAGGACGGGGATGAGAAGAACCAAGGAAAGGATAAAGACAAAGACAGACAAAAAGAGAAGAAGGAGAAAATAGGAGAGAAAGATGAACACAAACGTAAAAAACAACATAAACCAAGAGACGGTGGAAAAAAGGATCAGATTGATAATCCAAATATAAAGCAATTAGCCCCTGAAAAAGGCAATGGAACGAGTGCTGGTTCTAATGAAACAGCCAAGAAGAGGAAGGACTTTGAGATGAATGGTTTTTTGCATGGTGAGTTTAATTTACTAGCTTCTCTTTTGCCATCCTGGGAGACACATTTAAAAGTTCTGTGGTGTTATAAACTTCATTTTGTTTTGTTCTAATTTTGCATCACTGCATTTGTCATGTGCCTACAGACAAAGATGCACGTCCTAATAAGTTTTCAAGACCAGCACCTACCTCCGACCTCCCTGTAGAGAATGGAAGAACACTGTTGCATGTTGCTACCCCTGATTCTTCCATCAAGCCTGGAGTCATAAGTAACAAGGCAGAAAGAGTCCTAGGAATTAAGGACCAGAAGATAAATGGCACCGCAGAAGCAAGGCCATCTTCAGCTGACTTGGGGCATCCAATTTCTGTAGACGCTAGGGAGAAGGCCGAAGCTCCTCCGAAGCCTCCTCACCCGGATGCCAAGCATCTTAACCAGATATACTCTGTTCCCAAAATGGAAGAATGGCCTGAGTCTGATGATCAAGAATGGCTTTTCAGCGGGGATCACCTTCGGCCAAAGCCTAAGACAGAGATTGAGGCTGTTGAAACGCCTCACGTATGGGCTGGGGCATTACGGATCGATTCAGAGGATGTTATTGCTTTGCCATATGTCATTCCTTACTGATACCAGATATTCTATTTACACTCCACGTGCTGATCCCTGAATTCCCACTGAAGGTATGGCAGCATGGCAAAATAGATGCCTGTTTTCTTGCTGCCCTTTTACTCTAATCCTGTTTTACCAGGTACGTGCTTGGACTTCCTGCAATTGGTGGTACATGCTAGCGACCTTGTCCTGGGCCGTTCGAGTGAAATGGATCGCCAGTCATTGCGTGCTCCCAATCAAATGGACTTGGGATATATCGACATTTCTTTGTGTATACCAAATATGAGTCATTCAGGAAGAAATGCATTGGATTAATGCAATGTCCAACGCCCATGCCAATGAATGGAGGTGTTGATAGACCTTATAAGTTTTCATTGATCTGGAAAATCTGAGGGGAACAGGGAGAAGCAGGGAGTTGTCTTGCTGCAGAACTGCACAATTTTGATTGATTTGTATCATGTAAATCTTTTCATAATTAGAAATGTACAACAGAGGGGCAAAAGAGAGAAGAAAATGAAAGAGGCTATTGTCATTCATTCATACTCTGTTATTTGGTCATCTGCTGACTTTATTTGCCTTATAGAATGAGGTGATTATTTTGTAGCTTAGAGGAGGCATTCATTTGTGTTAGTGAATCATTCATTCATGCTGCTGCGGTGGCTGCGAATGGAAAGATTTATGGTTCATATATAAAAGACGTTTCCACGGAAATTCTAGGTAACCGTATTAGTGACATTTTTTTAAAGCCACTGCTGAAAAAAAAATTGTTGGCGACATACAATCTGGACATTAATGGACACGGTTCTACCATTACGTAACAATGCTGTTATAAATTCGTCAGTGGGCCGGATGGGCTTTGGTCCAACGTGACTGAAATTTGGTCGGTTTTTCATTTAGATCATGCTGGAAGTTGGTGCCTATATTCGGTACTGAGATACGTGGGATGGAAGATTTGTCTATTTTTAAATTTGGTTGAAATGTCGCAGGTTTGTTCGGATTGCTATTTTAAAATAATTCAAATTAGGTCTTGTTACTTCGCGTCTGCTCTCATGGAGATGGGAGAATCAAGGCAAGGATTGGGTCTAGATCTTAAGCCGATCAAAGTATATTGGATCTATTTATTCTATTATACAACCCCGGTTATGTTCATCATGCATTTCGTTAATAACGTAATTTGTTTCTGAAGCCTTTTTTAAGGAAAAATACTGCTAGTCGGTCTCTCCATGATCCCAGTATAGTTTATGGTATGATTAGGATTTAATTTTGACATTTGGCATGGGTCCTTATGTTAATTAGAAAACAAAGAACCTCCCCATAATCAGAGTGAACTCAAACCAAGCTAATTTATCAATGTCGTTTTCCTTTTCTACCTACGTAATTTTCTTGTATGGTGGATGCTTGTCTTTTTCCTTTCCCTCTTTGAATCATCTATGGCAAAAAAAAATACTCATGATTTGAATTTTGATTGCATTCAACAATTTTTTTTTCATCAAGCACTTTAAAAAGTTACGATTTTGTTCGTAATTTTAATCACACTAACATTTGTAATTATGGATGTTACCTATCTTTTTTACCCTCTTATCATGGCCTTTATCATACTTTTCTTTATTATTGATATTAACCATTTAAATTGAGAATAGGCAGACACGTCCTCGTTTTGTGGTTCCTTAAACTCTGGTTGACCTCTCATCAGCAATTTCAGAATTAACTTCTCCAATTTTCGATCTTTTGATTGATTTCAAATGCGTACAGATTTCACCGTTGATGTACTTTTACGACATATATATTGGCCTGCTACTCTCTTATGCCTTTTTTTTTTTTTCCTTCCTTTTCCTAAAATGGTGCCAAACCTTGCCCAATTTTCCATTTCCACTCTTTTTGCGAGGAAATCTGCGAGCGTGCTTTGGGTTCAGACCGGCGAGCAGCCTCCGTCTGAGGAGAGTTCAAGCTAATTTTAGCAGCCTCCATCATACCCAAGAATCACAAACCTTTTATTTTTTGAGAGGTAGGACGGCCAAAAAATTGGATAAGGATGAGGATCCAGTACAGAGGTACTAGCACCTAGTGATTTATCAACTTATAAAGTTGATGATCCACAAATGTTACTCGGGTGTAAAACAAGAAGTTGTAGGGTCTCCAATAAGATAATTTGAAGCAAAAGTCACGATAATGGCTTAGAAAACTTCTTTGATATGTTGAATTTGCAGCTATTATTTAGTTGCTATGTTGTAGTAGCCGTTGCATAACGGAAGGCGTTGTTTGAGAAGCTTGTTTTTTCTATCATGGTTAAAGCTCTTATGCCATTAGATGAAAATTTTATGGGAGAGGATGGTGTATATGAGCTCATGCACGTGGACAATTTGTCTACCATGTGGCAACAAATGATTGGTACCGCTTGCACGATTTATTATCAAATATGGGAATTGGTTGACATAAAGTTGCCAAATCAGCGGTTCTAGGCTGTTGAATTCTTTGCACGGGTACTCTAAAGCATTTTCTTTGATCTATTGGTAGTGTCTGGACCTGTTCACAAAATTCTATTCACTTTTAATCGGACTTAGAGTTGGACTTATGTAAAATTTAATATTCTCTGGACTCAAGCCCTAGAAAATGAGAACCCCATTCTCTAGGCACATGGAAAGAATGCTTCCATCTGATGCATTTGGTACAAAATAAAACCATTTGCTAGAAAGATGTATTAAATAACTTAGGATTAATATAGAAAAAATATTGAATTATTTAAAAATTTTTAATTTTATTTTGAATTTTAATTTAGTACGAATTAGATTATCGGATCTTTAAAATTATTTCATATGAATCTTAATCATAAATTTCGTCTGATTACCATATCAAAGAGTTGTTACGTGATGTCATCTTCTGCGTCGTCACTTTCTACCACATAATTAAGTCGCATGATATTATGTGATAATTCCATCACAGCAGTCAAGTAGAATTTACAGCAAATATTCGAACTAAATGAATTTAAAAATTAAGTGATTTGATTTTATTAAATTAAAGTTTAGGAGGAAATTAAAAACCTCTAATTAATTCAAGTTTTTTTGCATAATTAATGCATTTTCCGTGGGTGACCTTCATCGCTAAGTTTATGTGGCTATAGATAATTTACTTCAACTTAAACCATTTAGTATTCACATTTTGCAGTTAAACTATCATTGAAAATACAAGAAACTAACTTGTTGCTTAAAAAGTAGACACATGCTTGCTTCCATGTGCTGGTAAGGGCCGTACATAACTATGTAAGAGTTAGGGGTGAAAATGGATCGGATCGGATTGGATTCATGATCAAATTTTTTGATCCAATAGATTATTCGGGTCGAATTGGGTCCATATATAATCCATCCCTAATTCATGAAAGATGGATCCAATTTGGATTACGATCGATTTTGGGTTGGATCATGGGTTAAATTAACCAATAGACAACAACTATAGCTATTCAATTGATTCTCATGAGTGCAGTTGAAGTTGATCTCATAAATTGATCATCCAATAATATTCATAATATAAAATAATTTTTAGAGTGGTTATTAATAGGTGACAATTATGTCTAAAAAAAAATGTCAAGATATATCTCATATACATATGAAAGGCAAATAGATGTGATCTTCCAAGGTTGATTAAAAGATACAACTAAAAGTAAAATTTATATTTCCTACTTATCCTCTAAATTTCTTAAGCTAAAAATATTGTGTGGTTTGGATATGAAAGATTTCTTATGGAGATAGAAAGAGAAGAAAATAATGTTTATTGGGGACTTCATTGGCTTGAATCAATGAGTTTGGGCAGCTCACTGTAATTTGTGCCCAGTCCATGCTAGCATATAATGAGTTTGGGTCTGATTGGATCGTTAAGCATGAGATCTATATAAATCTAAAAATTTAAGTGGGTTGGGTTGAGTCAAAATTAAATCCAAATCCGATCCAAAAAATAGAATGGGTCTAATTTTATAATCCAATCCAGATCCGTGGATCTTTTTAAATAATTTGGATCGAATCTCTACGGGTTGGGTTGGGTCATGGATCAACCCGACTCATTTACAGCCTTAGTTCGAGTCGATAGTCATTTTTCTAAGTCATATTTTTTTAAAATATGTGTCCTTACATTATAAATAAATAAGTTGAAAGACGTTTAACGAGTTTATAGAGTTTATAATCTATAAAATAAAATGATTATAAAATCAATGTTTTCATAATAGCTGTATAAATTTTTATAAATATAGGATTCATGGTTCATAAACAAACCATTAATATTAGAATATCCATAAAACTATATATTTCATGACAATACATTATTTATATAATATCATATGCTTGATCTTTAATTTAAGAAAATACAGAATTATCGATGTCAAATATTCTTTCTATATTTCATGAAGTTTTAAGCATTTAAAGCATCTGGTAATTTGAGAACTAGTATGGAGTGTTTGGGTTTCTTACCTCGACTATTTTAGCCCTTCAAACTTCGCTAGGTGAATTTATTGAACTTATTTAATATATTAAAAATATAATTAATTTTTATTTGATAAATTCAATCATAAGAAAAGAAGACTGTAGATTGGATAGTTGGCTCAACAAGTAATCCTAGCACTAGGACAATTCAGGCCTCCTAACTGAGGGTTAAATCTAAGCAACTCAATCAAGAAATTATGATGCATGGATTAGATCAAGATTAATAGTAGGTTTCAAATAAACTCGATATAATTAGAGTAGAGTTGATATATGGCACGAGTATTTAAGTATTTCCAGATCTCTTTCCCAAAAGATCTTCTCAAGTGCATACTGAGTTTGTTGATCAAATAGAGAGACAAAGCGGAGGATAGAGAGAGACATAAGATAGAAGGAGATGGAGATATGAGAGAAAGAGCCTTTCTCTCTCTATTTTTTTTTCTTTTTTTTCTTCTCTTATCTTCTTCTTTTCCTCCTCCACTATTTTATCGATTTTTTTAGACTTGTGTCCTCCTCCCTCCCTCTCTTCCCCTTCTTTCCATTGCTTGAGACCACAGGCCACCAGCTATGCCAGAAATCCATCGCAAAAAGAATTCCCGTTTCCATCATTACTTTTCTCGTTTCTCCTTTCTCTGGCTACCTCCACTGCCAGCGATCATCATGGGAGAGGCTCATGTTAGATGTTGACTGCTACCTAATACTTTAAACCTACTGTTAGTTCATGCAATCATAAACAGCTAACCCCTTTTTTAATTGTTGTCGGCTACCCAAAAAAGAAATAAAATACTATTATAAAATAAACGTGTAGTTGATTGATGCAACCAAATCATAATGATCTTAGGTACAAATGATAAAAATGACATGTTAAGCATTCGAGAAAATCAAGTCAAATTGCTTCTTAAAAAAGTAGCTAAGAATGAATAATGCAAATGAGACATGGTGAGAGTATATGCCTATATATGGTATATTACACTGTAGTCATGGCAATATATATCTAGCTTCACCAAGTTAGCTAAAAACATGCTATTCAAAATTTCTAAAATATACAAAAAAAAAAAAATCTAATAAAATAGTATTAAATTATAGAATTATAAAATTTGCTAATAACAATTGTACTTGACTTTAAATTAGATGTATCTTATTAGCTTCTAGTTGAGTTTCTAGCCATCAGAGCCTATGTTTTTTTATTTTCCTATTTCCTCTAAATTTTATCTTTATAAATTTTTTTTCTAAGTTTATCATTTTTCAGGTGGAAATTTTGTAAATGCACTCAAAATTTTTGCCTCGCATTGTTTCATAATTCTCTCAAAGGTTCGTCTAAACCCTCTTTCTATTGGCTCTATCTCTACGTTACATTAAAACAAGTTACAGACCACGGTTAAACTTACCGTGGATACAAATAACAGCTTTACTTTTGCCTTCTATGACTTGATATTTATTTGACAGTTTTGCTTACAAATATTTCGTGTTCAAATAATTGCATTTAGGAGTTAGATTATTGCAATAAAATAAAATAAAAAATCATCTGTTAGTATGATTGCACATAGGAGTTAAATCATACAACAAAATGAAATAAGAAAGTTATAATATTCATATAATTGGTCATAGGAGTTCTATTATCTAAGTAAAATGAAAAAGAAGTTTAGTTACATATGGGTAGATCTGAAACTCTCTTTTTGCACCCGCAATAATATCAACCATGGTGTATAGATAAATCGTATCTACACAATTCAGGTTAAAAAACCAATTGAAAGACGGTTTATTTGCATAATTAGAATTTTTTGTAAATATAAATAAGAACGAGTACATAATAATATAAAGTGCTTTCTTTGTAAAGGGGGCAAAAAAAAAAAAAAGAAAGAGAACATGTTTGGTATTGCTTTTTTAGCTTTAAAAAAAAAAATCCTAGAAAAGGTAAATATTTGGTAACATTCTTAGATGTTTTTCTATACGAAAATTTTCAAAAAACTTGTAAACGAAGTCAGAAAATTGCTTCAGATTTTTAGGAGAAAAATAAAAGCAGAAGCAACACCAAATACACCAGAGTCATCATAAAGTGTCATATAAAATAAGTTTCAAAAATCTCTGCCAATAATAATAATAATAAGTTTCAAAAAGACATGACGGCATGATAACTTCAAATGGCTTCCATCCAAAGTTGCAACAGCTTTAGAACTTGCTACTTCCAAACAAATGGGGGAACAGAATATTCTGCTACAGGGCCACTTCCATCCTTCAATACAGCAAAAGACGCAACATTTCCGTCTTCGAAGAGAGCATCACCGTTAGTCGCTGCAGTTCCTGCTAAAGATTTAACCAGTACATTTTTACAGGGTGACTCCGGATTTGGCATCCACACGACAACTGAAAGCTTGCATGAAGCTGAAAAGGGTGCAGTTTGAATTAAAGGTATCTTCTGTTTATCATTGATCATATTGTATGTCACAATTTGATAATGTTGATTGACATAATATGTACACAAAGTCCCTTATTTGATCATCTGTCAGTGTTCTCTACAAAATGAAAACCATAATTTACAATTTTCCACAATAAATCAGCCGCTTATTTGACCATCTCAAATGCCAATCATACATGCATTTGTATATAGAAAGAGGAAAAGATGGAGGAAAAAAAAGCTAATGATTTAAAAATGTATTTACTCAAAGAAATGACCCTGCTGAATGGGTGAAGAAATGGTCATCATTGGTCCAAACGAACAGCTGTCTAATAAATTTGGCTGCAGTGAAGAGAAGGTAAATGCAGAGGATTCTGGAACCCCAACATTTGGTATGGAGGATTGGCTACAAATAAAGTAAACCACGTGCTGATTAATTGAAACCAGGACCAATAATAATGTTTATGATATAAGGATGATTGAGATCAACAGGTGCAAGTTTGTTACCTGTTTACCAAGTACGATGATGACAAGGAAGGCATAGTTGGTCCATCTTTTGTGCTTTCATTTGAAGATATCAGAGGCCAAAAGACTGCAATAATAAGGAGAGAATTTCAGAAAAGTATGTCTTATAATTAAAGTTTACATACAGAGCTAAAAACATCTCTCGTTAAGGCTGTAAGTGTACAGAGCTCTCTAAAAATCAACATTATAGGTACCATGAAATTTATCCAAATTACTGTCTATTTTTTTAAACAAAGAAAAGCCCTTCTACTCTGTGGTAACCTCTTTAAAGTGGTATTTGAAAGTATATATGTGCAAAAAATATATCATAAATATAATGCATTGTTACCATATTTACATCTGCACTTATGCAGCAAATTAATATCATAAATATAATGCAAGTGATAATAACATGCAAAACACCTCTTCATAAAGCATACTACAGTAGTATTATGATGTTGTAGATACTTAAATAACAGTTAACTACCAGCCCTTGAACTGCAATCTCTCTAGTCTGGATTTAATAACACAAATATAAGTAAGAGAGAAAAAGGAGGAAATTAAAACAACTCTTCTCGGTTGCAATTAGTGTGAAACAAGCACTTCAAAGCATACTTGTTGAGTTTTTTTTTTTTCCTTTTTCAGAAACTCATGTTGATGTTTTTCAAATGAACATAACGTTGATAATATAGGGGTTTAGGTGGGATGATGGTGAAGTAGCTATGTTGAACCAAGTGACAAAAGAATCAACGCAACAAAAAGAAAAGGTCAGTTTGTGAGCAATGGCTCGAGGACATTAGCGAAATACATCAACATGGCTTTGCAACTGGAGGAAAGATAAAGCAACATCAAGTTTACTGAATCAGTACAAGGGTGCACAAGCAACAGTCAACAAGCCTTAGCTCAGCTGATTAGTGTCCTCCACTTGTTTAGGTTTTGAATCCTGGTGGTGACATCCCCACCAAATTTGTCCAGCTGACAGAAAAGTGCACAAAAAGGATATGCATGAAATAAGACAACTATTGCTTTTGAGCTTAGCATTTGCAGGAGCCACAAATACATTGTAACCCAAGTGGTAAAATGTCATGCACATGGCTTCCTACAAGAAATTGTATGGCTGTGGCTGCATTGGGCAGCATCTGATTCTAACCTCATCTCATATGTTCCAGTGGAAAAAGGGCTTCCAAAGATGTAGTAAAGTATTGACAATGTCACAAAACACAACTAACAGATCCTTAAATATGAACCTTAGAAACTACAATTATGAAATTTTCTGATTCAAATGCAACACTATTAATCGTTATTCCAATGGAAGTAAATACTGGGTAAAACAATGGAGAAGTGAGCAACCTGAACACCTAGGATTTTCCTGATACCCTGAGCAAAAAAGGAATTCCTGCATATCAAAAAATTGCAGCCTTCAGGAATGCATCAAATGATGGCATATTAACATTTTCTTGCAACCGTGCATGTGTGAAGCAAAATGCTACGTGTGTTTTTTCTGTCCATGCATGCACTTGTATACACATGGGTCAACCCCAACTCACCTCTCTTGAATGTTGTGAGGCATCGTTAACATCTGTGGATTCCAAAAAAATAAAAAGAAAAAGTTAGCAAGCTTTTATTTCAAAACCAATCACAAATGAACTCGCAATCAAGTAACAAGGGCCCTATCCTGTGTTAAGGCAGACATGTATAAAATGTTTATATCCTCCACAACCATTCTAAGAATCTAGAGTTCAAGGAATAAATCGTTTCAGACAGAACAAGGTTTCCTCATTAATGGAAAAGAATGAACAAGCATTGCCAAAATCTATCTATTAAAGTCTAGCGCCATCCAACTTATGTTTTGAACTGATATGATCATAAAGTTACCGATATTCTGCATCTGATAATTTTTACAGAATTAGCCATGAACCTTGTTAACATACCTAGAGCTATCAGAAGCACTCCATGTTCCTTATAAAGAAAAACCAAAGATGCTTTACATTACCTATATTGGTAATACTAGGTTTGACAGCCAGTGTCAGACCAAGAAAGCAATCATCCGATTCAGTGCCAAAATCCCATAGATTCAACTCAAGCTTTGGCTTTGGTCCTGCAAAGATCCAACCATTTTATAAAAATATTGAAACCATCAGCTAATGGATAATCCTCACTGAGGATTATAGCACCTCACCAGTTTCATTTATCTTCGGATAAAAGGGATCCCGGAGAGGATAGGGAACCCAGGTTCCCACCTGAATCAGGTGTACAAGTCAGTATGGTCATTTTCACTAAAGAAACCAAGGGCAGACACAGTGCATTTTGTTTTTACATGGAAAAAGGGATGTTGTAGGGACTGCTCCGCAGTTGGCCTCCTTTGTGGGTCCCAGGAGCAAAGTTGCTATTCGTATATAACCATCACCAAGGAAAGCACAAAAGCTCATACTCAATCGCAAATTCATAGGAAGGGTAATCAAAATGTGGAAAAACAGTAAATTCATAATACCAGGATCAAATCAATTGCTTCCAAGCTAGCATTAGGAATGATATCCGACAGATTGGCTGGCGGTATCTTTTGATGAGGTAGAAAACAGAGTTAAGACTTAAGATAATTGAACATGATTAAGAAAACTAATAGAAATCCACCTAAAGCATCATTCCACCTGAAAGAATCGAAAATCTACTGATCGAGAAAGGTCCATCCCTTCTGGCCAGATACTTCTATCTGGAGTCCCAAGAACAGTGCATATTTTGTATATCTGATCTGTTTCGCTGGATCAAAATATGAAAAACTAATTGGAAGACTGATAGTAAGATCCTAAACATTGAATTGTAATTGTCAATAGAAAGATATACACATTGCAGCTGCAGGGCAGATGAAGTGAATTGCATGTAAGAAATCTCAACATTGTATATAACATAATGAAGTAAAAATGCACCTTTAGGGCAAGTTTTGGAACTTCCTACGGGATCCAGAGGATAGCCCAGGAAAGGAGCATGGGACACAGAGAGAAGTGTGGAGCGGGAGAGGGGGAAGAGAGAGAATGCCAGATATTTTAATGTCAGACCTCTTGAGGTCTTTTTCTTCATCTTGCAGGAAGCAGGCTGCTTGAGGCCCCATGCTCTCCCTAACTCCCTCTTCTCACACTACCTTCTCCCTGCTCTCCAAACCTGGCCTATCCTGCCGAATTTAGCCAAACAGGATGATTATCAACATGCACAATTAAAACACCAAAAAAAAAAAAAAAAAAAAAAATCTAATATGAATCAGGACAAGCTTTACCTAGTCAATATGTTGGGAGTGGAGCACAAATGAACATAATATAAGGTAATGAGACAGTGCAGAAGCTGATGTACTTTTATAGCAATGAAAAGAGCATATATGAGTGTAAAAAAGGCAGCCTAGGAATAAAACCTATAGAGCATGATGCAAGGAAAAACAACTCAACATGCTTTTGGAAGAGATGCCCTTGATGGAGGGGATTTAAAGAAGGTTAATAAAAAGGTAAAAGAAGGCCAAATATGTATTAAATGAAAGTAATAGGATGAAAATGCCTATAATCACAGAAGGAAAACAGATAAGTAGTTATTAACACACATCATGGCTGCTAAAGATTTGGCATACGGAGCAACTTAACAAAATTACAATTTCTTAAAACTTTAAGATTGATTAACTACTAATTTTTGGAGAAAATAGATATTGTGGGTGAAGGATTGTAAATTGCCAAAGCAATAGTGCTTCAAAAATTTTAGGCTGAGTTTGGGTGGGGTGGGGAGGGGGATAAGGATTGCTAGGCTGGAAAATTGCCAGGAAAGCCCCAAACAATAACAGGCCTATAATTTGTGTGGCATGATAAAAGTGGAGACACTGTTTAATAGAGAAATCTAATAAAGGGTATTATGGGAACTCAAAAGCCAGGAAATATTGCCCACTTCTCTAGTTTTATAATGTAAGGAAGACTAACTAGAAGTGGTGCAAAATACAAAATACAATAAGAAAAGAAAATACAATGTCAAGAAATTACAACATCAAAAAATTGATACCATTAATGAAGCTATAAAAATGGATCATGCAAGTTTAGATTTAGAATACACATGCAACCAGAATGAATTATTCTTCAAGAGGTGGGACAAGTCTTGTACACATTAACACTATTTTTCCGATTACCAAGTAATCCTCTCTACAAGATCAAATAAGTGGAAAATATAACATAATAATCTTCACACTAAGAGGGCAGGATCGCATAAGCAGAACTGCAAGTGTTTGAGAGCCAACTTAATTCCATGGAGAAAGAGTCCACGATATTAGAAAACTCAGAGAGTGCATAAATTATACATAGCAAGAGGTGGCAGTAGTAACTTGACAGAACTTATTTGCTCATCCAATATGCCCATTTTCATCGCACGTTTTGGAGTTCATGACCAGTTCTCAGGATAAAAGAAATTGTCAATGCATGAACTCTGGAGTAGAGATTCAGATTTTCACCTTTCACCAGGGAAAAGTGGAGACAGTGCAAAAAGCTCGGCCATAATTGCACCAACAGCCCATACATCTGTAAAATCTTCTAGTTGTTAGGGGTCAGCTTTACTAAATGATTACAAAACTGTTCTAGGTTAAATAAACCAGTAAGTAACAAGAATAATTCTGTGTAATTAAAGAAGACACAAGCCATTTCATACCACCATGCTACATGTGTGCATTCAACAAGTTGCAATGTGACATGAGATGGTGCAGATATTAGAAAAATTTTACAGCATTCAACATTAAAAACAGGAGTGCTTTTGTGGAATACAATTCAAACTCAACTAGCATCCAGGACTAATCTGGTTTGGTATTCCGAAGAACCATGGATGCAGCTCTGCATCAGACAAACTTGGACAATTGAACAGTTTTCTAAGAATTTACCTATGGTTCTGTTTGAAAAACCCCACAGCTGTGCTGTTCTCTTCCAAATAATTTTATTCATGTATATGTCCATATATAGTTGGTGAAATCCAAGAGCCTGATTTGAGAAAAAAATGATAATTGTTTGTATATGCCAGAAAAGGAGCAAAAATGCTAAAGAAAAAGGTGGACAGAAGTTGATGGATTTGTCCTTGGATGAGGTTGTGTCCACTGAAAAACGTGAATGTTGAACGTTACAGCTACCCTAAATAGATGGGTACAGTTTGTTCGTTACGGTTATGCCAACTGGCCTAGAAAATCAGTTGTTAAGAGTTGCAGCAGATAATCTAGAGTCTAGACTTTCAATTGATCTGCATTTTCAAGCAAACATCACCACTCTGATGGAGACAACCACCAACCATAAATGTTTTTCACTAAAACATTAAATCAAAATAATAATATTTAAGTTTTACAGCATATTTTCGAACTTCAGGTTGCATATACGTAATCAATAATCTCATATCAACACAAAATCTTATATTCAACATACGATGAAAAGCAGATTGAAGATTAAGGACCAATACATAATGACAGTCGGCAAGGAACAAAAATGTAGTTACCAATTGCAGGGGTATATGATGAAGAATGCAGCAACACCTCTGGTGCTCGATACCTTGTAACAAAACATGAAGCCATGAATTAGATAATATATAGATGATACAGCAATTCATCTTCTATCATCAAGACATCAACTAGCAACAACAATTGATCCTCTAACATCAACTAGTAAATGCAGGATTCAGAATTAATAAAGAAGCTAAAAGAAACTCACCATCTTGTAGAAACATAATCAGTATAAGGAGGCTTTGACATTACTTCTCTTGCCAGTCCAAAGTCAGCAATTTTAATAATGTCATTTGTGACCAACAGATTCTCTACACAATCAAAACAGTACTTTCATAATCTTCTCTAGTGGAGAAAGTATACAATGGAAATAAAACTAATGTTAGTTAACTACCAGGTTTCAGATCCCGATGAAAATATCCATTTTTATGCATATATGCAAGTCCTTGCAATATTTGAGACATAAAGCTTCGTATCTCCCCCTCTGTAAAAGAATTTTGACGGTCTCTCATGATTTGATAAAGATTACA
Source organism: Cocos nucifera (assembly GCA_006176705.1). Taxonomy (NCBI): domain Eukaryota; kingdom Viridiplantae; phylum Streptophyta; class Magnoliopsida; order Arecales; family Arecaceae; genus Cocos; species Cocos nucifera. Next base: position 43,506 of record QRFJ01002480.1, on the reverse strand, counting down.
TTCCTGGACATATGAATTACAGAAGGTATAAGAATTCAGATGTTCAGTGGAGCATATGGATTATAATGTAATTAGTGATCTTTTTTTTAGACATCATGCATATTGGACAAAAACATAATGCTCAAGGATGCAATGTGACTGCCAAAAAACTTATCCTGGAGGTTAAGACAGTAGGAAATCAAATGTCTTATCAGGATTAAATCCTTGTAGTGATTTGTAACAATCAGCAAGTAATGCCCAAACATAAACAGTATTGGGATTTGAACCAGTAATGCTTTAACTATAGGACCAGATGATAAAGAGTATAGTCATACTAGAACAATAGAGTGGATGCCAATAAAAACATAAAATTCTCAATTTCCTGAGTACCAGAAGAAAAGCCACCAGAAATAACATCAAGAATTACAGTCAGAAGTCCAAAAACAGAAAGAGAACAACAGCAAGAAAAGAACCACCATATTAGACATAATATTCAAAAGTAACAACTCGAGCAACAGAGACAAGTGAATTGTCTATCCTCCATTATTTAACAAAACTCAAACTTGATGATCCAGACCTAATTCAGTTTAGCAACATTAAACCCATTGAAACAAACTCAAAGGTATTACTATTTATGCAAAGTCTTGCCCATAAAAATTTCAAAATGGTAGATCCAAGCCCCAACCACTATGGATGGAAAATCTCCTCAAAAGATTTCTTGTCAATTCCAGCCAAAAACCTTCTTCGGTCATCTGCCACCCTTGGTCACCCAACAGGTAACAACCATTTTCATGAAGGCCGTTTTTAGCATATTCTTTACATACAAAACCATCCTAGCTGGTCTCCTCTCTCTTCATTTTCCATCAACACAGCCCTGACCTTAGTCTAATGTGCACAGGTATAACTTATCCTTCTTAGGTTTTAACATACTCCAATGCTGTCATCTTTGTTCTTTAAAATCAATATTCCAACTGACACAATCAAGCTGATCTTTGTTGTGGTCCTCCCATCACCCACGTAAGATAGCTTGTCACTGTAGCAATACATGTTGGTATCCAGCTAACCATCACATCCTCAGCAGCTTATACAAGCAATCCTATTTACAACTCATATTATGGATCATGAATTGTAGATTGTCCAACTTCCATCTGACCCCCATCCAGCAAAAATCATGCTTTGTGCATTTGTTTATGCAGAAACCTGCATCACTTCATCAACCTCAAAGTATTACAAATGCAAGCTTCGATGATAGGGGCAACAAGGATGACAATCAAAGCAAGGAGGAAGAATTTTGCAAAGAGCAATCATCATATGCACAGATATGAGGGTTGTGAGGTAAGCAATGCTTTTTGTAGATGCTAAGAAGCAAGGTTTCAAAAATCAGCACCCGACCTTGTACCCCTTTTGCTGCAACAGTACAGTACCAGGTACCAGCACATGGTTTACAGGTGCCGGAAACATGCCAAAATGGTATGGTACCTTTTGTGCCATCCTGTTTAGGCCGTATTTGAAATGCTCTCAAGATTGTCTGAAACCTTTTATCTAAAAACAAATCTAAGGATACATCTATGATACACAAATAAAGAAACAGACAGATGCATATTTATATAGAAAAATGCCGAATACTAAGTTGACTAGTAAACTGTACTTTTTATTGCCATACTCGTTTTTAGAGTAATGATAATATGGAAAAGAGAAAAATTGTGACACTTCATTGTAAGTAGGATAGCAATAGTTTTGGTCAAAACAAGGTGGTATTAATTATTAAGATACACACACTTGACCCACTCTTACCCAAAACCCAGTGAGCCATTGTAAGCTGCCCCTAGAGTTCAAATTACCATGCTATGGGGGACTACCATTCACATCTCAGTATGCCACCTTCTGCAGTATTCATGGTCTATCAATATGTCTTGTTACATGGTGAAAGATGGTCCCATTACATCCTTGATACACCTCAGGGTGGGGATTATTATACCATGGTAGTGCCGGCTTTTCAACCCTTCGTTGACCACACCTGCCATTGGTCAATCCAACTTACTCATGATCAACTTGCATAACGTGCTTGCTGACTTATACTGTGAACTACGGATGATACACCTAACCCGCTAATTTCTCCCTCTTCCACCCTACAATTATATGAATGAAAAATTAATCATCAACGATGGGTGGCACTATAGTTCTTAACAAAATTCTTTTCGGACTTCAAGGTATTGCAATATAAATAATGCATGCAAGTATGCCTCAATATTAACTTTACCATAATATCTCCTATAAATAATGACCTACCAAATCAAGTGAATGTTAACCAGATTAATATTGCAAAACAAATATATCTTCTTGAACCAAGTTACAATTGTAATCAACTTCCAAGCAATCCTACTTGGAACTTAGAGTTGTTGAGATTTTAAGAGTCAGCATTTTCCCTAGTGTCCTTGAAATGGACATTCCACAATCTTACGCTGAACAGCACACTCCATACCAGTGGATTTAAGACCCTCCATTTTCATCAAACCAAAGAGTTGATAAATTGTCCCTGCTTACAGTTACCTATTATACATGGTTCATGCTGCATTCCTATTTAGATCAAGTGTCCAACTTTCCAAGTGTCCTAAAGCTTTCAGCACTCCTTAAAAACAGAAATGTCTTACGCTGTAATTAGCGTGTAAATTGTAGAGAATCTGGATATCAGAGCTTGTTATAAGTCAAGCAAACTGTTTGGAATTGACTGGTGAGCAGTTTTTCTAAGCCAGGTGGAATTTGGTGGGGATTGTGGTACAATATGCTCCTCTTAGCTAAGAGTTAGTATCACAGAGATGGAAAGAAAATAAAATCCAACAACATTGTCCTGCATGAGATACTGCAATATTTTTAACAGCTTTTCATGAACCACAACCACAACCCAGATTCTGCAATTTCCTCTAAGATGAACAGAAAGTAGTTAAAAAGGAACTGAGACCTCCAATTCTTACAATCTAATATGGTCTAAAAAATATGGTTAACTGACTGTGTTTCTCAAAGTTACAGATACATATGATGTCGTTGCAACTAAATTATGTAATTATTTCTACTTCTAAATAAATCTGACATTAACCACATACCATGTATTCAAATATAAAGAAAAGCTCATGGTTCTCCCTGACTATCTCCTTCAACTTGAGAATGTTGGGGTGATTCATTTTACGAAGAGACTGCAAAATGTAGCTTTTTATGCGATAAGGCAAATTAAGTTCGCTATTAGATATAAATGGTTGTTATCGTATGTTAACATATCAACAAAGTGACAAACCTTAACTTCACGCAGATTTACGCATTCTTCCAGAAAGTAAAATTTTCTCTTCATTTTCTTGATAGCAATCTGAAATTAAGACGGAGATAGAATCACCAATCTTTTTAAAGCAAAAAATTGTCTCTCTAGAAGTCTGTAAAATACTTAATAAATATTGAAAAGACAAGCATGATTAGAATGTTGTAAGTGAAATCCAAATGAATTGATGGCACAAAGATTTGTAAATATATCTCTAACTACTAACTGAAATTTTTATATTGTGGATAGCAAAAGATAGCAATTTCAGTATAAAAGGTTCGTAAGATGCTCAAGGTAATGCATGGGAGCTAGAAAATAGTTAGGCCTAAATTTGTGTTTGTCGATCAGTTTAGTATCACTTTATCTTATCAGAAGCGTTCAAATGCATCAACTGATGGAGTGAAGTACACTGGTGCAGTGATGCTAGAATCCAACAAAGAAGCCCAGGATGGCGTGGCAAGTCTTTTGCAGGGATGCATGTTGTTGTTGTCATAGCCAGACTAACATTTCCTCAGAACCATAGATAAGATTTAAGCCAATGACAATTTTGATGCAGAAACGTACTTGTTATAGCCTTTAGCTAATAAGAAATAATTTACTGTGATAGTGAGAGGTATCCCACATTAAGTTTATAAAGAAAACTGCATAATATATACATAGAAATATCATTTATCAACTTTATTTAGATTCACAAAATAATGTGGTATTATGGCCTTTATTTGATCTAAAATGTGTATTTGATCCAGAGCTCATAATGCTAAAGAAGCTATAAATAATGTGCTTTTTTATAAGGTTGAATATTCAAAGAACCTTATGTGTATCTCAGTGGAAATTTGTGATCATTCCAAATCTTTTTATGTCACTACAAGTTACAGTACATGCAAAACTATTAAGGTCTGTTTGGATGCCAGGATAAGTTGTCCATTAGGATATTTCATCCATGATGGACAGCGTGAAAAGGTTACCAGTGGAAGAGAAATAAATCCCTCCAATCATGGAAACTTTGGATCATATAATTAAAAAAGAGTCAGATATTGGAAATCACTTTTTAGAAGGAATCTGCCATCCCTTTTTTTTGGTTTTTATGATCTCGGGGCTCCCCGATTATGTTGTTGTAATCCTTCTTACCCAATACCACCTCCTCTTTTAACATTCAGCTGTTTGTGAAATCTGTCCTGCGTTAGTTGATCCAGGCACCATCTGGATGTCCATATAAAATTTAAAAACAACCAAAATTTTAGATGAGGGGCAGGAAAGGGAAGAAGAATGTGCTGCAAACAAAGAAAACCCAGAATTGTACCATCCATGAAAATAGAATGCCAGTTTCCTTGTAAATGATCATTTCTGATATTTCAATTCATTTTTTTAAAAATTTTTTCTAATCTTTTGTAGACAATATGATCTGAGGTTTCCTCAACTGGAAGAACTCCTTTCCTTCCATAAGCTAACCCCTTCTCACTGTGGATCATATGGGGAAACTCCATGAAAAAAGTTGCATGGGCATTCAAACAGGCCCTTAATGAATATATAATATTGACAAATTAGTAAACTTTATTCATTCTTAATTATCTATATATCAATCTAACCAGTTGATGCAAAAACAGTAAGGAACTATTGGTAATATAATGCATGTGCCAAGTACTGCAGTCTATTCAGAGCCTATTTACAAAACAAAAGGAGTTCAGGATGTACTATCTCATTTGTTTCTAGATTGAGTGCCTTATAAACACATCCACAAGTTCCATCCCCAATTTCCTTTATAACTCTATACCTGCAAATCAATTAGGCAGAAATATCAGCCTTGCATAATTAAACTATTAGATATGAGAAAAAAACTAACTTACCTTTCCATAGCTCAGATTTTACCAAAACACAATCACCACTGTCTTACTGGACTCCACAATAATTTACAAACATGAACCTATATACCAGCTTTGCAGTACCCATTACTAACTTGCGGGCAATTGATGCTGATAGCAGATAGCAGAGAACTTATGAAATACAAGAAATCCCGACTCTCATGACCACCATGGAATGCTGTACCGTGCCAAACCGCCCAGTACACCCAGTACCGAGCCGGACCGGGGGGGACCGGTCCGGTTCGGTCTTTTTTTCCAGTAAACCCCCCGAACCGCACCGAACTGCTCAGTTCAGTATGGTACGGATCGGTATGGGCCGGTATCGATATGGAACGGTATGATATGATACCGTATGGTACGATACCGTACCAACCAGCAATCAGTACGGGTTGCGGTATCAAGTCCGCAAACCTTGCTCGTGACATAAGTGATATAACATCACCCAAAATATGGTTGACATGCTGCTTGATACAGCCTCGAGAAGTTGCAATCAACGACGATCATCTGCATGCAACAAGATGTATGAACAGCAAATCTGACACTAGTACAGCCAGATAAATATTCAACTTAGTTTGAAGAAAGCCTAGGAAACTACTTTAATTTAGCTCCATTTATCAAAAGGCTTTTCCCAGTTGTTACAAACTAGGTTAGATGAGCTGCTAATAAGAAAAATATACGTGTACATCAAATTTAGAAACAAAAGTTTAACAATTTAAAATCAAGCAGTTCAGTGTTAAAGAAAAATAAGAATATAACAGCTAACTGAACCTAGCATGTATGTGTCTGAAAAGGATAAATGTGGAACAAAGGCAGGCAAAAGATCATCTTGCCACATAAGAATACTTCTACAATACCCTATTTTAGTAAATCTGAAATAGTAATGCATATGCATGAGGGATTTTTTTAAGGTGAGCTTTGGCGTAATGGTAAGGTTGCTCTATTATGACCTACGTGACATGGGTTCGGAACATGCAAAACAGCCCATCTGCATGTGGGGCTAAGACTTCATACATCTGGCCCTCTCCACACCCTACAGTGGCAGGAGAGATACCCTCTATATGCATGAGGAACTTCTTGTGAGTAGCTTATTATATCTGAAGAATAGACAAATGTGCGCTCATTAAGCAAGCTAAGCCAAGACTTATACCCACATACCTAATAGTTATGCATGCGATGGTTTGCTGTTTTTTTCTCCTTGTTTACTCAACAACCTTGGGTTCAGTTCGCCTATTTTAATTGTTTCTCAGTCTCAGAGCTCAGCTATTAAACATCCAACTTATACAAGGCAAAGTAAATCTCGTTCTCAAAGCCCATTGCCCAATGTCATCATAACAATTCAAGATATATTAAATTTGGGTATTTACTACACAAATCTAAATGTTTACAGCAGCCAACATAACCAATTTGCTGCATAAATTCCAAGAGCCTCTATAAGAAAAACATGCTGTAAGAAGTTCCTTCCAGATGCTAGACCTTCCTACTCTAAGTGGCCAAGTGGAGGCTTCTGTATGGCATTCAATTCTCCACCTTGTTCAAAATTGGCCTACCTGGTTTCCTAAGCTGATCTGGTCCATATAGACCTATTTTCCCATATTAAAAAATAAATCAGAATATAGATATGGAATCAGAAAGTTGAATATCTCTTTCACAAGGCACACCACATATTGACGCAGATCAGTAAACAAAGGCAAATGTTATGCTTCATCCAGATTAAATTTGCTGCCAACATAACAAACAATAGCCAATTGTCAAGCAACTTGATGACAATATTCAGGCAAAAGCCAAAGAGGAACACAACAAGCCTACCTCCCAAATTTTTTCTGACTCCAACAGATTGTCAGAGTAATGATGTAAGATGTAAAAACCATCCCGTGAAAAAATTAAACGAGTAACCGAAAAGGGCAAGGAAAATGAACAACCACTATTATAGTTCAATTATGTGAATTACACGATTTCTTGGGTGGCTCTGGATCTATAATCAAACCATTTCAAATTAACGATCAGAAAATCCTCCAAGGTGGTAAGACAAAATATGATCCCCTTTGATCAAACAAAAACCACACATTATCAATTATCTAAAAAGAAAATTTTGTTCCACATAAAAAGGGGAAACTAAAACTGTGAAGAACCAACAAAAGCTACTCGATTAACCAAAATCGCCAACAGCATTCACTTCTATCATATCAAACCCATGAGATTATCTTTTAAGAGAACAAACCAAATAATATATTATCGTATAACCAATCCACGACATAAAAAAGATCAAGAAAAGATTCCTTCCTTATCCAATCCCATATTACGAGAAGAAAATAAAACCTTCAAGATTAAAACCCATATGTATTAGCAAATTTTACAATAAAACATAAAAGATTGGTACAAATAGATTAGATTGGCATTAAAATCAAAATTTAAAAAAAAAAAAATCAAAACCAATCTTTGAACTTATCAGAAAGGAATTAAAAAAAAAAAAAAAAAGGCATAACAGCATCCGGATCGATTCCGAAAGAACTTTTTGATCATCAAGAAATCGATCGAGAAAACACCAAAAAAACGAACACATTCCATACAAGCCGAGAAAGAGACGGTGATATGAAGAAAGGGAGAGACATCTCACCATCGAATCGAAGGCACATCAAAGAATCGTATAGGGTGGCGATCGTCGCAATCGGAGGCGATCTTCGACGAAAGATGAAGGTTAGTTGCTTCGATCTACAGAGAAAGGAGCGGATTTTAGAGAGAGACAGAGAGAGGAGAGGGAGAGGGAGACGGAGACGGAGACAGAGAGGGAGAAGGGTAGGAAGAAAACCGAGGGTCCCCACCCGAAAACAAATAGATATAGGGCAATATAATATTTGATAAGTGAATTTACCTAAATACCCTTTAGCAATATTAACATTAACAAAAAACCACAGCTAATTAATATTGATAATAATAACTCCAATACCTGCTAACTAATCAGTACCGTAAATTGTAACTAACTAATGTAATAGAGATTATGGCAGTTATCTATTTCTATTTTAAGATTTTAAGGTGAATCTTTTTATGACAAGATAATAATAAAAAAAAAATATTTTTTTATTCAAATGATGAGAGATGTATATTTTCAAAAAATATTTTTATCAGATAAAAAAATAATATAAGATAATACATATTAAATTATCATGATATTTATAATAGAATGATAAATAAATCATATTTTTTATGGTAAAGAAATAGGTAATATCTTTAAAATATTGACTATGATCCTGATTAATGTTCCAATCATCAACTAATATAGTTTTCTTTTTATTATAAATATTTTTTTTTTCATTCACTAATAGCAAAATTAGGTACATGTACATCTGCTTAGATAAATGATAGTCAAAATATTTAATTATATAATTTTTTATATAAAATAAAATAAGATAAATTCATAGTCATCCATAATTCCTCTTTTCTAGGTCAAATGAATTTAAGATTCGGATAATATAATATATTATCTAGGTAAGCAATGATCAAATTTTGATGGATAAGTGTCAACTTATAAAAACAATCGATAAAATATTAAATAAATAAAAAAATTTTATTGAGAAAAAATAGGATTGAAATCATAGTATAGCTATCCATGATTTCTCCATGTCAAAAATTGATGTATTATGGTGGATATTTTGGTGCTTGCATATCCATTTATAAAAAATAATGGATAAAATATGAAATGGGTTGAGGAGACCTTTTGTTTAAAAATTTAATAAAATTGAAATCATACTATAGCTATATGCATGGTTACTTTCTAATACATCAAATAGATCACCTCATTGTAATGTCCGCCATTTTAGATTGCGGTAGTCTTTTATTAGAAAAGAGTGTTATAAAAATAAATAAAGACGCGAGAACTCTAGAGTAAATAATAGCAGGTTGACGTGGGAGATGAGAACAATGGAGTATGCAGGGTTAATTTGGTCATTTCAGGGGACTGTGGAAGGCATCATTTTCCGAGAGCGTGTGCGGCAGTTGGGTCGGAAGCTGGGCGGGCCGGGCGTTGCAACGGGTCGGGCACCTCCGCGTGACGGGTAGAGGGGACCATCTAATTATATATTTTTCTTCAAACAAAAATTATTTACTTAGGAAATTTTATTTCTTTAATATTGCTTTGAAATTATTTCTCCAAGCTTCTGATATGGGTACGCACTATAATGACCAAAATAGCCTTGGTATGTTGTAGGTGGGGAAATGGTGAGAGCATAGAAATTATAAAAATAAAATTAATAATTTACATTTTTCTCAAAAATTAAAATTTTGTGCAGGATTCTTAAGAATTAAAGTTTTTTTGTAAGATCCGTTAATTGGAAAGAAGATAGGTTTGTATATAATAGTATTAACACTGTCCTTAGTTTTTGTCAAGAATTGATTGTCTTCTATTTTCTAAAATTGATAGATAAAAATAATATAAGAAAAAAAGGGTAAAATTAACAAAAGGGGCAGGGTTAATTACTTAAGCTTGTGAGATTTGTTAATAAAAGAATGTAATGCATCTCGTAGCACATCACTTCTATAAACTTTTCATGGTCTCGTAAGAACATGCAGCTGTAAAATGAAGAGACAGATAGAGTTTATACAACTTATGGCAAGTTAGTATATGTCCATTTTTTGATGGATAAATATCATAAAAAAATTGATTAATTTTTTTATTGATCAACTTATCCATATTCTTGTACTTCTTAAAATAAGTAAATTAATTCCTATGATAGCATTTATCTATAAAATTAAAAAAAATCTTATCTACCTGAGGAATGGCTAAATCATTTTTCCATCGATCAATAAATAGATATTTAATTTTATTCCTAAATACCTCATTTTCAATATCTCCATCATTCGATGCCCAATAACTCCGTTGTCAACTTTCTCCAAATCTAAAAAATATAAAAAATATTATAAAAAATATAAATATATTTTAACAATTTATCCAGAAAAATAGGAATGCAAAAGAATATATGTAACAGATTTTAAAGCCACTTTTCTATGTATAATAGAACAATATGTAAATAATTTTTTATCTAAATATTATCTAAAAAATATTTATCTAAAAAAATATAAATTTTTAGATAATTTTTTTATCCATTAAAAAAATAGATTCTTAGTAAAATGTCTTATGCATGCATGCCCTGTATAACCTTAAGAACACAATATTTTATTATTTACTCAACTAATATTTACATGGGCAGTTCAATTCGATTCATCCATCAAGGGAGACTCGACACTTCTCAAAAAACTTAATATTATCATACTTGTTTCCCAGAAACATAACACCCACCGTATCTTGAATATATATATACACATATCTTTCAACAACAATAATCTATTTAGGAAAAACAAGGCATCTTCTTTTTTTATTTCCTACATTACGAAGAAAATTAAATGATGCCTTTGTGTGTCTCTTTTTTTTTCTCTCAATAGCACTAAGTATTGTTTTTGTGCTCATAGTTGTAGGCTTTTTTGTCATAATTCTCGTGCAGTGCTAATGCGGTTTATGCCCGCTAAACAACTTCTAGAAAATAGATTATCCTAGGAATAATTATACCAGTTAAACTAGCTTATGATAGATATAACTATTTTAAAAGAGCTATCATTAGCTGCTATTCCACCACAAAATATAATTGTGTAACTTTTATTTTTATACAATAAAATAAATATTCATCTTAAAATTATTTCAAATATTGATGCTAAATAAGAAAGTAGAATGATTATCGTATAATTATTCTTCTATCTGATATTTCCCTTTCTCTTACCAAATACTATAAAAAGAAATTCTTGTGTTACTGCTTACTTTAAACTAACCTTATTTCGTACATAGATAAAATGATAAACAACTGTAATTGGGATGATTTAATTTTTTATAATAATTACTACTTGATATTTTACCAACCATGGAAATAAAATATTTTTTGTTAAATTGAAATATCTATTTACATTTAAGAATGATTTTATTTGTTATTAATTTATTATCCATTATTTTTTACTAAACTATGTAATAACAACCAAGGCCTACGGCTAATATTTTGTTCTAAATAAATCAGCAAGGTTGAAATGGACAAATGAAGGTCGTTATTTTTGTTATAATGGAAAAAATTAGACATTGAAAGGGTCGGTGTCTTTTGGAGTTCTCTCTCTCATTAAAATATTTTTAATTATTATATAATCATCTAATATCCAAAAGGATATGCCTTTTTATTTATTTATTTATTTTTTAAAACAATAGGATATGCTCTTTATCGATTATGGTGGACATGCTCTTCTGTGCTCCTTTTAATCTTTTTCTTTTGCGTGGACCCACTCGATCACTAGTGGTCTACCTCTTCCCCCATCCTTTTAATTTCTTCTCCAATGCTGAAAATGGATCTTCTCAAACATCAAACAGCATTGAAGCTCCTGTGCCATGCACAGATAGGGTCTCAAATTAGGCAATAAACCAATGCAGGCTTGACACATCAGCTTAAAATGGTGTTTGCTGTTTGAGAAGACACAGATGCATCCCCTATAGATCAGGATGAGGTAGCGTTCCAGGCCCTTCAAGGATCTGAACTTATCCACCGGTAGAGAGAGAGAGAGAGAGAGAGAGGTTTCTTAGAGGCCAAATGATGCTTTGTAAGTGGCCCCTAATCATAAACATTGATTCTGCCGCTCCTTGACATAGCGGAAATAACTTATGTGCTAAGAAAGCTACAACATCTGCAAAGTAAACAAATTATTGTAGAATTAACTTACATATTTTTTCTTCTCGTGATGAGAATTAGAATGCCAACCATTATGAGGCCAGCTCATGTGGGATGCTCACCATTCACGAGGAGAATTATATATATATACATCAAGATCCCTGATTTTTCTTTGAAAATGTAATTTAGGTTCTTGCTTCCATTATTTTGGCTAAATTCAAATAGGGTATTTATATATATAATAAAAATAAGGATTTTTTTTTTTTTGACAATCATCATGATCTAGCCCACAAGCTGTTGTTGCTGTAGAATTTTGACCCTCATTGGACAAAGCTAAAGTGGGTCGTGCTGGAATTTTGGTGGCAAGACCTGCAAAAAAAGTTCGGACCAGAGGTAGCTTCGACGGAACCCTCCGATGCTCAAGTCAAAAATCTAGCCACATGAAATGTTAGCAATCTGATCCTAGTTATTCGGCAAAATGAGTACCAGAGGAAAGAAACCTCATTCTTGAACAAGGTACCTCTGGAGTGCTCGTCTCAAACGAGAAAGCCCAGAAAGAAGCGGAGTGCCCTCATTCTCAAACGATAAAGCATCACAAAGAAGCGAAGTACCCTCATTCTCAAATGAGAAAGTCCCAAAAAGAAGTAAAGTGCCTTCGTCCTCAAATGAGAAAGCACCGAAAAGAAGTGGAGCACCCTCATTCTCAAACGAGAAAGTTTTGGAAAGAAGTAAAGTGCCTCCGAAAAGAAGCGGAGTGCTCTTGTTCTCAAATAAGAAAGCCTTGGAAAGAAGTGGAGTATCTTCGTTCTCAAATGAGAAAGCACCGAAAAAAGTAGAGTGCCCTCGTTTTCAAACAAGAGTCCCGAAAGGAGGAGTACCCTTATTCTCAAATGAGAAAGCCCTGAAAAGAGGAGTGCCCTCATTCTTAAATGAGGTATCTATGGAAAGGCACAAAACCTCGTTCCTTAACGAGGTAGATGTGGACATTTCTATTTCAAGCAAAGTGGATAAAGAAAAGAAAGGAGGAACAAAGAAAGATTTAAGAGATTGCGAAGCTAAAGATTAAAAAGAGACTTCGATAAAATAAAAAAAGAAAAAGAGTGCATTTCATTCATTAACAAAATGGTTACAGCAAAGATGCTCAAAACGTGAACATTACAAAGGCAACAAAAAGACAGAAGAAAAATTACACACAAGATTCTAAGTGCTTCGAGGTTCTTTGGGAAGCAGTGATTGCAATGGGACATCATCCAAAACAATCTGCTCCGAACTTAAAGGATCATGCAACGATAGGTCAATTTTAGGAAAGAGCTTAGCAACCAAACTTCTGCACTTGTCGATTCCAGCTTTACGCACCAATTATGACTTGGATTCGAGAGTAGGAGGGCTAGTATTAAAAATAATTTTATATTAGCTGAAGACTCATGCATACAAGGATATAAGGAATCTTAGGTTTGACTTGAAATCTGGTACAAGCTCGATCGCCGACCTACTCTTCAAAATCTGATCAATCCTCGGCTACTGATCCTAACATCGGCCTCCACTCCCAACTTTGGCTATTGACCCTTAGGAAGCCTCTTTATAGCCCTGTCACGTCATCCATTTAAAAATGAGAATGGTCATGAGTAAAATAAAGCAAGCCTCCCAAACTTTCAGCTCCAAGTTGTCAATTCATGCAATTAATAGGTGTGGTGTGGCCCCACATGCCATGAGGTGACACCACTCACCCAACTTAAGGAGATCAGAAGATCAAGTATGATCTTTGAGGACATTCAATGAGGGTAAAAAGGTCTTTGACAATCCAGATAAGGCAACTATAATTGCCCATTTTTGCAGATTTTTCCTACGAACAGCTCTTTAGCCTTTGCCCATAAATAATAGAACAAGAGGGATCCTTAAGGTACGCGATCTTCTCTCTTCTAAAATACTCACCTTCCTTTTGTCGAATAGAAAACTGACTTGAGCAATGAAAGATCCCCATCAGAGACCCCTTCGGTATGGTTGGAGATTTTTTTTGCAGGTTCTACCGTCGTCATTCTACCGCCATCAACCTACCGTCACCACCCGACTCCAGCCAATCCAACTTCAAGATGAATTTTTGTATCAAAAAAATGATGCTAGAAGGAGGGCTCAGGCCCATTTATGGGAAGAAGTGAGCATCCAATGAGAGGTGTTTTATTGCACTGCTCCAACGCTGGGATCATTCTCGCCGACCATCCATCTCCAAACCAGCTAGATGGTCCAACCATCCATGAACCGGCTAATGCCGATTAAAGCACCTCGTGATCATCCTCAGCGGCTTCAAAACTAGGGAGCTCTCAACGAAGAAGGAGATCCCAATCAAGAAGTTAGCCCTGAATGAGAAAAGAGGCCATAATTTTTTTTTAAAAAAGAAAAAAATATTGAAATTCCTTGATTCTCGGATCACTTTCTCTTTCTTGTTCATATTCAAAATTTAAATTTATATTTCTAATATGATCCAAATAAGAAAGCAGACTATGACACTCACAAAAAAAAAAAAAAAAAAACCCTCTAAATGAAGAAGATCCCAATCAGGAGAAAAGCCAACCTCCAAATGAAGAAGATCTCAAAAAAAAAGGTTCAAACAAGAAAGCAGATCACAAATGAATGCATGTACCAGAAATCTCAACAGCACATCCCATCCCATCACAAAAAAAAAGAAAAAGAAAAAAAAAAATAAAGAAAAAGAGGCTTCGCCCCTCCCCTCTGGTCCATCCCATCATCAGTGAGAAGAAGAAAAGCTCCAGCGGTCACTGGCCTTCCCCGCGTGCATACGCGCTCCTTCGTTGCGCGCTGAGGCAGGATCGGTGGCCTGCAGCCTTCCTCGCACGTGTACGTGCTCCTCCGTCGTGCACCGAGGCAGGATCAGTGGCCTGTACCCTTCCCCGGACATGTATGCACTCCTCCATCATGCGTCGAGGCCAGATCAGCTCATCCTGCCTTCTCCGTTGCACCTTGAGGCTAGATTGATGTCTCCGGAGCTCTCCAGTGCCCCTTCACGTGTGCACGCGCTTCTCTGCATTCGCCAATGCTTCCTCGGCGCGTGCCTCCCTCGGTCGGCAGTGCCTCCGCGCGTGCCCCTCGTTCGGCTGACTTCGCCTCTACACGCCCCTCTGCTGGACGATGCCTCCAGCATGCTCCAACAGCGCTGAGGCAGTCCCCTCGAACCCCTGCATGCACACGCATGCTTCTGCTAGCACCAAGGCCAAATCGGTGGCATCGAAAGCTCCCATGCACCCCGCACTCCTCTAGCGTGCGCTTCTGCTGGCGACAAGGCCAGATCGATGACCCTGCGAACAACTTTGCGGACACCTCTTCCAACGGCACCAAGGCTGAGCCAAACCAAAGTAAAAAAAAAAAAAAGAAAGAAAGAAAGAAAGAAAGAAAGAAGAAGAAGAGAGAGAGTCAGATCTAAAATCGAAATCAAAATAATCTAAAATATAGATCAAGGCCGAACTGAAATAAAAATAAGATCAAATCCAAGACAAAGATCTAGCTCAAATCGAAGCAAATAAAAAGAAGGGGAAGGGGTCAAATAGACCTAAAGACTGTCAAATAGAAAACTCATGATATGGAGGCTATTAGGCTTTCATCCACTATTCTTCCTCATCCTTCTCGCAGGACCATAGGACATCGGAGAAAATCAAGTCCGAGCTAAGAGAAAAAATAAAGTTTGAGTCGAGACAAAAATCAAAGTCAATTCAAAGCTCAGATCCAGGCCGACCCCAGAAGGTCGAGAAAGCCAACTTGATAAGGCTTGTTGGGGATGTATGGCCAGGACACACCATTTCAAGATCTGGTACCTTTTTATTGACAATAGAAAGAAAAAAATAAACTAAGAATATAATTAGGTACATGGATTAGCCCAAGTGCTAGCTTCATGGGGCATACAAGTTTCACTATAAAAAAAATAAGTACAAGAGAAGAATACCCACTCTCTACTCGCTGTACACAAATTTCTCTCAACTAGAAGCTATCCTCATAAAAGCTCTCTCTAAATCCCCAAGGAGACTCTCAGCAGTTGCATCATGCCAAACGACCACTCACATGGCCATTGCCTTGCTCTACCTGATGCTCTGCTTTACCTCGATGCTCTGTCTGCATTTGCTCTGCAGGCTGCACATGCTCGATGCTCTGCCGAATTTCTTTCGATGGCTGCCAGAGCCTTTATACGTCTCTATCTGCTCCATAGCATCACAAGTCTTTAAATAGGCCCAAAAATCTACTTCAAATCGGAGATATGAGTCCTTTTGAAACTCAAATAGGCTCCGCATGCCCAGCTATCATCCAGATCTTACTGGGAGCTTCAGTGGCCATCCGATCGCGCCCAACATGCTTTTAGTCCACCAAAAATACCATGAACCCTGTAAATGCACCCGGACTATATGCAATAGGCCGTAGACCGCATGAAAAAAAAACTCCCCCGATCGCCCCTTGCACGGTTGCCATCATGGATGCTCACCTAGGCCAGGGCCGTACGGCATGCGTGCCCGGCCTGGGCCTAGGCCACATCGACGAGCGTGACTACTTAGGCCTGGACCGCATGTTGCGGGCCATGCTGGGACCAGCATCCCGCATGCGTGGCTGGCTTGCATGCCTAGGCCGAGCCCTATGGGCCTCACACCTGGGCCACCACACTGCAGGCCCCATAAGCCATCTACTGCGGGCCCCACTTGCCACGTACTGCATGCCCCACAAAAAAATGCCTTTAGACACCTTGCGATGTGCTTTTCGAGCTGGGCTTCTCTGCATCTAAATTTTTCTCTACTGTGGATCAAATTCGAGACGTCAAATTCTAACAATCTTCACCTCGACTCAGTATTCGACCTTCACTTGATTTTGAGAGATTTTGGATCCTCTCGCCCTCCATGCTCAGGGGCAATCACCTGCTATTCATGGATGGCAAACATGGGAGTCAAGGCAGACTGCTTGATCCCATCTCCGTCATGTGCTGTGCTCCATCTGACTCGAGACCTGCTTAGGGTAGCCTTCTGGCGATGTCACTCATTCTCTTAAGTCTCCTATCTTGTGCCCAATCCATCTCCACCAAGAGCTCCATCTTACACTAGGCTCTTACTAGCTTCCTCTATGTAGATGGCTCCTTTTTGTATAAGAGAGCATAGATCAACCCTTCATGGTTGATCTCCCTCTTTATTGTGCTTGTCTTCTCCATCTTCAATCTTGTCACCATCGTCGCAATCTGTCCTAGTACCAATCTGGCTCTAATACTAATAATTGGGAATGTCTAACCAAAACACCACCATCTTAGGATCTAGTACCCTTTTGTTGACAGCATGAAGAAAGAAGAAATAAAATGAAAACACAATCAGGTACGTGGATTAGCCCAAGTGCTAGCTCCACGGAGCATGCAAGCTTCACTGTGTGAGAAAAGAATAAGTACAAGAGAAGAATACCCACTATCTATTTGCTATACACAAATCTCTTTCAACTAGAAACTATCCTCACAAAAGCTCTCTTTAAATCCCCTAGAAGACCCTCAGCAGCAACATCATGCCAAACGACTATTCACACGACCATTGCCTCGCTCTGCTTGATGCTCTACTCAGCCTTGATGCTCTATCTACGTCTGCTCTACGGGCTGCATGTGCTCGGCGCTCTGCTAAATTTCTTTCGATGGCTGCGCCAGAGCCTCTATACGTCTCTATCTGCTCCACAATGTCATAGGCCTTTAAATAGGCCCAAAAACCTACTTCAAATCGGAGATACGAGTCCTGTTGAAACTCAAACAGGCTCTGTATGCCTAGCCCCCATCAAGATCTTGTTGGGAGCCTCAGCGGCCACCCAATCGCACCCAACGTGCATTTAGTCCACCAAAAATGCTGTGAACCCCATAAATGCACCCAGTCTACATGCAACTGGCCATAGACCACATGAAAAAATCTCCCTTGATCGCCCCTTGCACGATCACCCCCACGGATGCCCGCCTGGGCCTAGGTCGTGCCAACGCACGTGGCCACCTAGGCCATGCGCGAGCGTGCATCCACATGCTGCGAGCCATGCTGGGCCCAACATCCCACATGCGTGGCTAGCCTGCATGCCTGGGTCGAGCCCACAGGCCTGCCCACCCAGGCCACCATGCTGCAAGCCTGGGCCGCACGCTGCAACCCTGGGCCGCACGCTGCAACCCCATGGGCCATCCGTTACAGGCCCCACTTGTCGCATACTACGTGCCCCATAAAATATGTCTTCGGGCTTCTCGCGATGTGCTCTTCGAGTTGGGCTTCTCCACATCTGAATTTTTCTATGCTGTGGATCGAATTCGAAGCATCAAATCCTAACAATCTTCACTTTGACTCAACATTCGGCCTCCACCTGATTTTGAAAGCTTTTGGATCCTCTCATCCCTATACCCTAGGGCAATCGCATGCTACTCATGGATGGACAAACATAGGAGTCGAGGCAAGCCACTCGATCTTATCTCCATCATGTGCCATGCTCCATCTAACTTGAGACCTAATCAAGGTAGCCTCCTAGCAACATCGCTCATCCTCCCAAGTCTCCCATCTCATGCTCGATCCATCTTCACCTGGAGCTCCACCTTGCATTGAGCTCCTGCTGGCATCCTCCATGTAGACAGCTCCTTGTATAAGAGAGTATCGATCAACCCTTTATGGTTGATCTTCATCTTGATTGCGCCTGTCTTCTCTATCTTCAATCTTGATCATCACCACTGCAATCTATCCCGATACCATTCCAACTCTGATACCAATTATTGGGGATGTCTGGTCAGAACACCACCATCTCAAGATCTAGTATTCTTTTATTGACAGCAAAAAAAGAAGAAATAAAATGAGAATACAATCAGATATGTAGATTTGCCCAAGTGCTAGCTTGGGATGTCAGGCATGCAAACTTCACTATGAAAGAGAAGAACAAGTACAAGAGAAGAATACCCACTTTCTACTCGCTGTACATAAATCTCTCTCAACTAGAAGCTATCTTTACAAAAGCTCACTCTAAATCTCTAAGGAGACCCTCAGTAGCTACATTATGCCAAATGGTCACTCACACGGCCATTGCCTCGCTCTGCCTGATGCTCTACTTGTTAGGATTTGATCCTTCGAATTCAATCTATAGCAAGAAGAGAATCAATTTTCAGCACAGCAGTCGGACCGGCTCTGATACGTGGTCGAGCAGACTCGAATTGAGATCGACCTGGCTCGAACCACAGCCAAGTCGACTCTCTCAGACAGACAAACAACAGAAGTTCGGATGAGATGCAGTCGAGCCAACTCGACTTCTGACCGAGCCGGCTCGATGGAGGTGAACAGAACACGATAGAATTTTTTCTGTTTGAACTCAGATTATGATTAATCCAAGAGGTCTACTGAAGTTACGCATGGACCATAGGATCCATTTGCTATGGAGGGTTGTGGTCATGATTTGAAGATTGAAAAATATTCTAAGACTCCATCAAGAACATTTCGACTCATATTAGAAGAACGAGCCTTGTTAGGACTCTTGTGAACTGCTGAAAAGAGGATTCTCATCTTATTTAAAGGGCTAAGGCGCTATAGAGCAAAAGAGATGGCACATGTGGGGTGAGAGGCATGTAGAGAGGCTCAGACAATCGTCGAGAGGAGCTTGGTAGAGTGCCGAGTACATGCAGCCCGTGAGAGAAATAAGTAACAGGTGCAAAGCATCCAGTGAGAAAATTATGAGGGCAGAATATCTTGTAGCTTCTATGGATCTTCTTGAAATTCTGAGAGAGCTTTTGTGAGGATAACTTCTAGTTGAGAGAGATTTATGTACGATGAGTTGAGAGTGGATGTTCTTCTCTTGTACCTATTTTTTCTTTCATAGTGAAGCTTTGCATGCCCCATTAAGGCGAGCCTTTAGGTTGATCCACGTACTTGATTATTTTCTTATTTTATTTAATAATTTGATACTAGATCCTTAACAAGCAGTATTAGAGTAGCTGATATCCCAACAGTTTGGTATTAAAGTGAGTTAATACCATAATAATTGATATTAGAGCCAGATAGTACCGGAGCATAGATTATAGCAGTAGATAAAGATTGAAGAATATGGTGAAGACGAGCACAATCAAAGTGGAGATCAATAGGTTCGATGGGAAGGATAATTTCTTCTTATGGCAAGCAAGGGTAAAGAATATCCTCATCCAATATGGGTTAATTGATGCTCTCTTATATGACAAGACGCCAGCTACCATAGAGGTGAATGATTGAAAGTAGATCCAGATGCACGCAGTGAGCACGATCCGCTTGTACCTAGTGGATGATGTGGTGATTCATGTACTTGACGAGATTTTTTCGACGGTGCTATGGTCGAAGCTCGAGGAGTTGTACATGGCGAAGTCACTCACTAACATGCTATTTCTTTGGAGGCAATTCTATCAGTTATGGATGGATGAAGGCTAGAGCATAAGGGAGCATCTATCCAACTTTCAGAAGATCCTCACCGACCTCTTCAGCGTCGAAGAAAAAATTAAGGAGAAGACCAGGACGTTGGTCTTGCTAGCATCGCTCCCCCTTCGTATGAGTCCTTGGTGACTGCTCTTCTAGTGAAAAAGAGCACCATCAAGATGGATGAGGTCACTGTAGCGATACTCCAGAACGAGATTCTTAGAAGGAAGAACACAGTTTTGAACTCAGATGGCGGCGGCTTAACTTTGGCGATTTCTGAAGGAGCAGGAGGCAGTAGATGGAGCGATAAAGGATTGCCAGGAGGACGATCTAGGTCTAAGATGAAGGATCCTAGCAAGAACAGATACTATAGGTGCGATGAGTTAGGGCATCGAGTCAAGAATTGTCCATAACTCAAGGATCGAAAGAAGGCTACTGCAGCTATGACCAGTAGCGAGCCAGAGAATGATGTCCTGAAGATATCTAACGAGGTATCTAGTTCTTCTCAGCAGTAAACTTTAGATTCTGCATGCATATATCATGTTTGTTGCAGAAAGAAGCTATTTGACTTTCTGAAGAGTAGTAATGGCACTATTTATCTGCCGGATAGATCGAGCTATACGATCAGAGGCATCGAGATGGTTAGCTGGAAGACACATGATGGTGCAGTGTGGAGATTGGGAGAGGTTCAATACATACCCAATTTTAGGTGAAATCTTATCTCACTGAGTAGACTGAATTTAAACGGCTACAGGTGGATAGTTGGTGATGAAATCCTGAAGATCATGCTCGACGATAGGATGATATTGAAGGAGAGGAAGAAGACAAGAGGACATTACTATCTGACAGAAAGCCCAGTGCGAGGTGGAGCTTCAGAAGACAGAGGGAGCCCAGTGCAAGATGGAGCTCTAGGTGGAGATGGATTGAGCATGAGATGGAAGACTCGAAAGGATGGGAGGCGACGTCGCAGAGTGAAATTTTTATTACCATAGGAGAATTCTTCGAACAGATCTTTGATCAAAGTGGACACAGCCCATGACAGAGGTAGGATCGAGCGGTCTGGCTCGACTCCCATGTTTGCCCATCCATTATCAGCAAGCGTACCCTATGACATGGAGGCGAGATGGATCACAAGCTTTTAAAGTCAGGTAGAGATCGAATGTTGAGTCGAGATGGAGATTGTTAGGATTTAATGCCTCGAATTTGATCCACAGCAAGAAAAAAATCAATTTTCAGCACAGTAGTCGAGCCGGCTTTGATATGCGGTCGAGCTGACTCGAATTGAGATCGAGCCAGCTCGAACCACAATCGAGCCGGCTCTCTCAGGCAAACAGACAACAGAAGTTCAAACGAGATGCAGTTGAGCCAGCTTGATCCCTGACCAAGCCGGCTTGACGAAGGTGAACAAAATACGATGGAATTTTTTCTGTTTGGACTTAGATTGTGATTAATTCAAGAGGTCTATGGAAGTTGCACATGTACCATAGGATCCAGTAGCCATGAAGGATTTCGATCATGATCTGAAGGTCAAAAAATATTTCAAGACTCCATCAAGGATATGTTCGACTCATATTAGGAAAACGAGCATTGTAAAAACTCTTGTAAACTACAGAAAAGAAAATTCTTATCATATTTAAAGGACTGAGATGCTTAGAGCAAAAAAAAAGATGGTGCGTATGGTGTGAGAGGCATGTAGAGAGGCTCAAGCAGCTACCGAGAGAAGTTTGGCAGAGCGTCGAATACGTGCAGCCCACGAGAGAGAGAAGCAATAGGTGCATAGCATCCAGCGAAGAGGTTATGAGAGCAGAGCATCTTGTAGCTTCTATGGGTCTTCTTGGAATTCTGAGAGAGTTTTTATGAGGATAGCTTCTAGTTGAGAGAGATTTGTATACGGTAAATTGAGAATGAGTGTTCTCCTTTTATACCTATTTTTCTCTTTCATAATAAAGCTTTGCATGCTCCGTAAAGACGAGCCTTTAGACTGATCCATGTACTTAATTATTTTCTTATTTTATTTCTTCTTTCTTTCTACCATAATAATTTGTTACTAGATCCTTAACAAGTGGTATCAGAGTAGCTGATATCTCAATAGTTTGATATCAGAACGAGTTGATATCACAACATTACTTTGCCTCGATGCTCTGCCTGCATTTGCTCTATGGGCTGCGCATGTTCGATGCTCTATCAAACTTCTTTCGACGACTTCCAGAGCCTCAATATGTCTTTATTTGCTCTACAGCATCATAGGCCTTTAAATAGGCTCAAAAACCTACTTCTGATATGAGATATAAGTCCTGTTGAAGCTCAAACAGGTTTTGCATGCCTAACTACCATCCAAATCTTGCCAGGAGCTTCAGTGGCCATCCGATCACGCCCAACATGCATTTAGTCTACCAAAAATGCCATGAACCTCATAAATGCACCCGATCTACATGCAACAGGCCATAGACCATGTGAAAAAAACTCCCTTGATAGATGCCCACTGGGCCTGGGCCACGCGGCACGTACGCCCGACCTGGGCCGCATGCGAGTGCGTGCCCGCATGCACCAGCATGTATCCACACATTGTAGGTTGTGCTGCCTAACATCCCACGTGCCTGGCTAGCCTACGCACCTAGATCAAGCCCCGCAGGCCTGCGCGCCTGGGACGCCGCACTATAGGCTCCATGGGCCATCTGCTATGGGCCCCACTTGCCGCATACTACGTGTCCTACAAAAAAAATATATCTTTGGACTCATCGCGACGTGCTCTTCGAGCTAGGCTTATCTACATCTGATTTTTTCTCTACTATGGATCTAATTTGAGATGTCAAATCCTAACAAGGCCGACCAAAATCGGATGGCCCAAATGGGAAGAGACCGGTTGGCCCTTTTGCACCCTAGCACCCAAACAAGGAGAGGCCGATTGGCCCTTTCGTGCCTCAAGGAAGAGGCCAGTTGGCCCTTTTGCGCTCCAGCACCCAAATGGGAAGAGACCGGCTGACCCTTTTACACCCTAGAGAGAGGTCGATTGGTCTCTTTGTACCCTAGCAAGGCCCAAATGGGGAGAGACCAATTGGCCTTTTTCTATCCCAGTGAGAAAGGCCTTATCGACCCCAACAAGACCATGTCGGCCATGATGGAATGCATCTATATGACGTGTCTTCATCGGCTTCGAAGCTGCTTGTAAGCGGCACCGAGGCCTCTTGCATGTGCCCAACTCTAGACGGAGCCAAGGCCATCCATCTATGACTGTATATGTGTTGGGTCTTTGGCCTCGGATCAAGTTGAAACCCATGGTGGAAGAGATGCCACACTACCCATTTTCTTCTTTACCTAACAGTGCATTATCCACCATGCAAATGCTTCGAAATTTGCTCAGGTCATCTGAGCTTGGCGCATGCAATAACATCTGCAACACAGTCTGTCATCCTACAAGCGACAAATGGAGAGAGAAGGATTTGCCTTGAGTTGCTGGAACCTGGTGCATGCATTGATTTCTCCTATCATGTCATCCCCCCATAGGCCACGTAAAGGATGAAAAAAAAGATGAAGGAAGTAGGGGAAAGAAAGAGGAGAAGAAAAATGCTCTCCCTTTGCAAGATCAATTTGAAGTCAAAACAAAGCCGATCCAAGCTCAAGACCCATTCAAGGTCAAGCTCAATACTAACTCAAGGTAGAGATCATACAAATCCAAGGTCAAACTCAAAATCCATCCAAGGTTAAGCTCAAAGCAAATATCAAGTGAGATCATATAAATCCAAGATGAGATCATACGTATCCGAGATCAAGCTCAAGGCCAATCCAAAATGAAATTAAGACCAATCCAAGATGAGATCATATCAATCCAAGATGAAGATCAAACTAAACTTAGGCAAATAATAAGGAAGAGCCAAGCAAAACTTCTTAAATGAGGCAGGCCGATGATCTTTATCCTTAAACAAAGGAGACCGACCCAAAAAGGCCGAGGAAGTTGATCTAACAAGGCTGACCTAAGGAGGCCGACCCCAGAAGGCCGAGGAAGCTGATCTAATGAGGCCAACTAGACAAGGCCAACCTAATCTGATGAGGCCGACCTCAGAAGGCCAATCAAAGAAATAAATCTGACAAAAACCTATCTAAGAAGGTTGATTTGATAAAGCCAATCTGAGAAGACCAAGATAACTAACCAAATTTCTTTGCAAAACTTGAAGACAATGATAGATCGAAGCAATGGCTTTTGATCGGCCTAATTGAAGGAGCCTTTGATCAGCTTTAAACAAAAGATGATTTGAAACTGAATAAAGTGAGCAGAGTAACAATGTTGCCCAGAGCAATAATAAAGACGAGCCCTACCACAAACGCCTAGTTCTGAAGGCAGGCCCCCATTGCGTAGAAGGCCCCTCATTTTTCAACGAGGGATCCTAATGAATTGAAAGGCTATAAAACACTAAAATATGTGACTCTCCACTAGGAGCCGCAAACATGTCGTCTTGTCTAAAAAGATAATCTTAGCACGTCTTCAGCAAATTAAAAATACTCCCTTCGTCCAACCCAATTATGACTCAGACTCGTGAGTAGGGAGGCTAGTATTGGGGGTAATTTCGTATTAGCCAAAGCCTCATGCATACAAGGACATAAAGTATCTTAGGCTCGGTCTAAGATCTAATACGAGCTCGATCGCTGATTTTCTCTCCAAAATCCAATCAATTCTCAGCTACTGATCCCAGCACCGGCCTCCACTCCCAGCTTTGGCTATTGACCCTTAGAAAGCCTATTTATAGTCATGTCATGTCACCCATTTAAAAATGAGAATGGTCATGAGTAAAGCAAAGCAAGCCCCCCACACTCTCAACTCTTGGTTGTCAATTCATGCAATTAATATGTATGGCTCCACATGCCATGATGTGACACCACTCATCCAACTTAAGGAGGCTAGGCATGATCTTTGAGGACATTCAATAAGAGCAAAAAGATCTTTAACAATCCAGATAAGGCAAATGCAATTGCCCATTCCTGTAGATTTTTTTCTACGAACGGCTTTTCAACCTTCACCAAAAAATAAAGAGCCAAGAGGGATCCTCGAGGCACGTGATCTCTTCTCTTCCAAAATGCTCACCCTCTCTCTATTGAGTAGAAAACTGACTTGAGCATCGAAAAGTTTCCGTCGAAGCCCCCATAAGTTGAAAATTTTTCGTCCAAGTCCTACCATTGTCGATCTGCCATCATCGCCCAGCTCCAACCAACCCAACCTCAAGATGAATTTCTACATCAACACGTAGGAAAATTACCATCAAGATTTCGAATCGAGTTCAGCTCCCTCTCAATGTTGGATTCCTTAGTATTTGATGCTTGTTCAATGCCAGTTGGGATTCTTCTTTCTTCACTAGTTTGACGACGAAGTCTATTGACCTCCTCTTCAGCGGAACGCAAATGGTGCCTAAGATTGATGATCTGTCCCTTAGCGCATAATCGGCTCCGGAGATAGGCGATCTCCTAGGCAGCCTCACACTCGACCTCTTCAACAGTCCTATCAGACTCGAGGTGCTGCCCCTATGCCTTCTCCTGCATCGAATGAAGATCACTTCGAAGTTGAGCAATCTTCACTGCGGAGCCCCAAGTCTTTTCCTCGGCAAGCTTCGCTAATCTTTCATATTTTTTCAATAGCCGATTCCTCTCGACAATATGCACTTGGGTGATTGGCCAAATCGTTGACCTTAAACGCTTGATTTTTGCTGAAGCTACATCAAAATTCTTCTTCATTTTCAAAAGCTTTCATTTGGCCCTGGTAGCTTTCTTTTTTGCCAGACCAGCCTTCTTTTAGAGCACTTCTAAATGAGCTCTAATTGGCACACCTAGAGGAAGGTGATCAGCTTGGAGATTTACCAGTGAACTATCAGGACTTTCATGTTGATCAAACTAAATAAAGAACACATGTGCAACCATCAAAAAATCGAAAAGAATTCCATGAGTGAAAGAAAACTTCTTTTTTATTAACGAAAAATGACTTTTACATTAATGGACAATAAAAACAAAAATACAAGATAAAAGTTAGGCCTCAGTGACCTCAGCTTGTGGACTGACAGAAGAACTCGAAGCTGCATCCGCTTGTGGTGCAGGTAACTTAGCTTGAGAAGATGTCGCAGGTGCTGGAGCTTCAGCATGGAGATCCTCAGCACCAACTGAACCAGAGGCTTGCTGATTGTTGTCGCCAAGAGCACCCCCATTCAAAAAGGAGAAGCCAAAATCCATATGAAGAGCCAAAATTTTCTGCCGATAGTCCTCTTGTCCGGCGACGAAAGCCTCCATGCTGAATCGGATTTTTTCATCAGAAAGCTCCTCTAAATTTTTGAAGGCTTCCATTGCCTGACGGCCTACCTCCGCCACCTTCTCCTCCATCTCCGTCTTGGCCTCGATGACCTTTTATAAGGCTAGTTTGGTTTCAACTTTGTTCAGCATCTGCTTCAGCCGCTGATCTTTCGCTTCTACCGACTCCATCACCAACTTAGCCTTGGCAGCAGCATTCTTCACCTCAGCCATAGAAGCCTTAACCCCTTTGCATTTTTCTAGGTGCTGAGGGCTTCATCATGAATGTCTCTTATCATATTGGTGAAAGTAGCCACATAATGGCACATCTAAACCCAAAAGAAAATCGGATTAAAAAATGAAAGAGAAGGCTTAACAATGAGAAAAAGAATAAAACTTACATAGACGGTGGTGGTTACAGTTTTTCTTTGTTGCTTGTAAAATTTCATCCCTTTTATTTTGTCCAGGTCATCATCCACAAACCCAGCCTTGAACTAATCATGACTAACTTACAGATCTTTGAAGGAGATATGGGGTAATGGTGAGGAAGAGTCGGACCTATCACCAGAGGGCTCAGTAGGCAGCAACTTGGCCTTATCGATCCAAGCTGCGCCACATCGACTACCAGTGGCTCGAGGGGCAGGAAGGGCCATAGATTTGGTCGGCTTGGTGGGAACTGGCAACGCCGGCACCACTTCAGTTTGGGCAAAAGGAGTTTTGGAGGGCGACTGCGATGTGGTTTCGGCAGCTTTTTACTTCTTCTAGGACCTAGATGGAGCTGAGGCCTTCCACTTTCAGGCCACTTTCCTTTTTAGCTTCTCGAGCTCCTTAGGCCTCATCTTTACGTTGGAATGGAGTGAATCAAAAATCAAAGTTGAAGAGAAAATATCAAAAACAACTAAAGCTGTAATACCTTTGAGGTTGGCCAAACTCACCCACATTAAATAGGATTTGCTCGGACAAAAGTTGCTTCAAAGTAGAAATTTTATATTCTCGCAAAACTTGAAAGCACTCAATGTCCTCACAACCTAAAATGAAAATATCCTTCATAATGATGTCCTTCGATCGACCCCAACTCGGCATCCTCCAACCTTTGACAATAGAATCCAAGACAAACAAAAATCACTCCTTCCATCTATGAACCAAAAAAGGAGCACCCTTTATCAGAAGAGGTATCTTCCTCTGAAAAAAAATATACCACCAATCCTTAGAGCTGGGATGACTCTTAACAGTAAAGAAAGATCGGAAGAGGGAATAGTCAAATCAAGTTCAGCTAAAAAATAGATGGTCAGAAAATCGATGATAAATCAAAAGGAGTTAGGGACAAGGGAACACAAGGAGATGTTCAAAAGGCAAAAAAGATCAATGAGAAAGGAGTGAAGAAGAAGTCTGAGCCCAGCCCAGAATGATTCCATATAAAGTCTGAGCCAACCCCAGGGTGGATTGCAAATTTGATTATTCAGTCCCGACAGCTGAAGTTCAAAATCAGAAGGAATTTCAAACTTGGCTTGGATCAAATTTAAGTCATCTAAATTCAAGAAAGATTTAAAGGTATTGAGCGTAAAAGTCAGGTCGACCTCATGCCCGATACCTAACTCTACCGAATTCTCCCCAGAAGACGAGGAAGAATCCGAAGATCAATCCTCGATAGAATCCCCAAAGTAAAGAAATGGAAAAAAAAATACAAGAATGGGAGATGAACAATATGGAAAGAAAATAGGATCAGAAGACCAACCTATGGTTGCGGTGAATGATGAAAAGAAACAAGAACAACGGAGAAAGCCTTGACGGTAACCAGAGGAGAGGAAGAACACCTCGATGATGATCGAAAAGCACGAGAATATAAGAAAATGGCAGCCAACGGGAACTCTAGATGGGCAGAAGGAAGAAAAAGAAAAGGAAGAGAGAGCAAAATCTAGAAATCAGGAAGCAGAGGAGTATTTATAGCCGGAGAGGATGGGTACGGTCAGATGTCAAATCACCCCTCAACCATTAATGCCTAGCCACGTGGCGACTCTTTGTTAGCCCAGACATTTTTATCAGTCATCCTATTTCAAAAAACTGCACCCAAAACAGTGTTACCATCCTTTGAAATCGAAGCCCCTTATGATTACTTCTTGGCGCGACTTTTTCCTTCCAATGGAACCTACGGACTCATCATTTCAACTGAAAAGATGTTGCTATTGGTCTTCGACACCCCTGACTCTATCTACTCCCTTCGTCCGAGTCTACCTCGGCTCGAACTCAAGAGTAGGAGGCAAGTATTGGAGGTAAATCAGCCATTGTTGAGGACCCCTAGATTTGGAAGTTGTGTGTGGAGATTTGGCAACCACCTCCATGAACTCCTAATTATTATGGTGATGGCCAACCCATCTTTGGCCTGCTGGAATAGCAAAACGCCCCATATTACTACATGCCAGCAATTGATCTGTTCTAACCGATCTATCGTCGGTGCATACCAACCTCCTTTGGTTATCGATCTGCTTTATCATTCGCCAACACACTATTGCCGACCCCGCATTGGAGTCAGACTTGTCATCGACTTCCTCCATCCAGAAAAGGGCCTCCAAATCACCATTTGCCAATGGTAAACGATTGCTGCCAGCCCATCATCAGTTCTAGCCGGTTCCTTGTCGGTCATACACCTCTGCTATAAATAGTCGACACCTCAGTTATCAATGCCACCAGACGACCACCATTCTCCATCGATTCTTCTTCATATTTTGAACTATCCTTGATCGGCCACCCTTCTCGAATTGAAGGATCAATCCCTTACTCCTTTGAATTAGTGCCGATCCATCTTCGAATGAATAGCGACTTATCCTCAGTCACCTACCGACCCTACCTCAGCTGACTGCTTCAATCAACAGTTTTGGCTGATTTGAAGTCCTCTTTCAAGCGATAGTTTCTTCTAGCTGATCACAATCCAAATAAGACAACCACAATCGCCCAATTTCACGAATATCAGCCACAAACATCACACATTCTACCTGATTCGGTCTGAACCGTTGGAGAATTGCTCCCGACGAATGGCTCCAACCTCTATCTATAAATAGAGGTCTCAACGAGACCCTCAGGCATGGTAATTTTTCTATACGCATTTCATTTCTATGGCTAAATTTTTGACTTGAGCGTCGAAGGATCTCCATCGAAGCCACCTCCGATCTAGATTTTTTTTGTAGGTCTCGCCATCGGGACGTCCAGCACCACCTACTCCAACTTTCTCCGACGAGGATCGAAATTTTATAGCAACACAAGCCATATCATGTTATTATAGGATTATGTAAACATGCGGCAGCAATATAATTCCATAGTTGCAGGTGGTAAATTAACATTCTACGATAGCAAACTTAGATGATGATTGATGAGGGATCCTTGTGAACTGCAAGCATGAGCATTCATAGTAGCTACAATTAACTTAAGAGTGTTTGTAACAGGCACAATTAACTTAGAGAATATGGTCATGATAACTAGCATGATTACAATTGACTACAGACGAAACAGGCAAGTAAACTGTAACAGATATCTTGACTAGCTGGAGTCCAATGGCACCCAAGCTGAGATGCAACTAGATTAGATCAAAACATAACTGCTCCAATTAGATCAACCAATTGAATGGACACCAAGGCACCTTCATCTTGACAAATATACTATTATATGACAATAGCTTTAAATCTCAATCAGCAAATTTCATTGAACATATTCTCATATATACACCTGTATTTGTCATATCAGCCACATGCCTATATCATTGAAAATTTTCTTGCAAGTAAAAGATAAAATACTCAATAGAAAGGTAGATAATTCATGCTCCATACATCTAAATAATAAAGTGACACTGATTACTACATGTACATGATGTAAAAGAGTTCAAAGATCATTCGTAAGTGTTTCCAAAAAATTAATATATTAACAGGGTTGATTGAGGAATCTAGGGGTTGGTTTTCTACAATTGAGACTTTGTGGGTCATGGAAACCGGGTTCAGATTGTATCTTTCGTGCGAAAGAATGATTCCCCTTCTTTCACGATGTCAACCGTTGGAATGCACAACCACTGCTTTGAGATTTGTATAGGCAGATGAAAGAAAGAGATTGGAGTGCTTTGAAGTTTGTGCAAGGTGCAATCCAATGTTGTGCCGTGAAAGAAGATCAGCCATTCATTTGCATGAAAGATGCAACCTGAACCCATGGAAACCTGCTTCACTGATCCAAAAGCATGGCACTTCTTGGTATCATGAAGTTGTGCTATAAAGGCCAAACTTTAGGAAACTGAGGTGTTACTTTCTTGTTAATACAAATTTTGCATCATGTTTATATTCTGTTATTAAATATGTTATCATTCTCTTTAAGTAAAGGCCAACTACAGAAATGTTTTTTTTCTGGGTCTGGGCACCTTATGTTTTGGTTTGGGCTCCTGTGAGTTGTTGCATGAGAGAGAATGCCGATTTGGAATATGCCATTAAAAATGCAAGCCTATCAAGTATCGCATATCATCATAGATGTGGGCAACTAGTGCATCTCTCTAACATGAAACAACAGCCAGCAGCTATAATTCATCAAAATGGGCAACATAGAAGCTGTTTATTATTGACATCAATTACATGATTTTTGCTGGGATTTGCGGTATGGAATTCATTCAGGCAAAAGATTTTCCTAGGAATTGGCCCCATTAAAAATATTATGTCCTCACCTCAATGTTGGCCATGCACTTTTGCTTTCTTGTCCTGAGCATCATAAGTTATTGCATTTGAGCAATTTCTGTTTTGAGAGCCATAACTGCTTTACAGGAACAAGCTCAAAAGAAAGTTTAGAAGAAACAACAACGCCAAAGTAATCGAAAAGTCTTTTGAATAATCTGTAATGCTGAAATAACTAGACATTTGAAAATTCTATTCTTACTTTCCTGCCAACCAGCTACCAAATAGAGAAGGAGCATGTCTCATGCATTTATAAATTCCCTTTTAACTGCACTCCTAAAATCATTCCAAAAAGAAACCAATGACAATGGCCAGGAAGAAATGTCAAGTTTGTCAGCAAAACCCTGTAATATCAACTTGATGAAAGAACATTCGATGAATGCATGAAAAGCAGTTTCAGGAGCTGAGGAAAATAGAACACGAGGTAGGAGCCAATCATTTGTTTTTTTAACAAATTTTACGTCAGAGGAACTACCGAGCTCCGAAAATATTAAAAAGTCATGAACTGGTAGTCCAAAGTTCAGCAAGTTGTAAATGGACTTAACAGAAGACATACCTTCCTTACTCCATCTCCATAAAATAGGATCATCATAGGTAGAGGGCTTAATAACTTGCAACAGCTGAAATAACTAGATATTATTTGAAAAATTGGCACCACTATTCCTTCTAAAACTTGTATATACCAATGAAAAGAACCTTCAGTCAGCAAAATCAGGGAATATAGCAGTATCAAATAAATAAAGAAAATAAACAGCTAACTGATGATCCAATAATCAACTATTTTTCCCAAATGAGATGAAGATACCAGAGCCAGAAGAATGAAACCCCACAGAAAAATGACTTTTTAACCTTCATAATGCCATTCCAGATAGCTTAAGCATTAGCTGCATAAGAACAAATCCTAGAGCAAGTCTTCTTAGATAATAGGAAAAGATTATCATCTTCTTGCAAAGAAAATAACAATTAGACAATTATTTCTACCATCATTTTGGTAACAAAGTAATATTAAAATCTCTCAAATGCTTAATCTCCAATCCACCTTGGATCTTAGCCTTTGAAACAACCTTCCAAATGACCAAACAAAGCCACCAATAAGTTTCTTGATCCCTTTCCCAAAGAAAAACCTCCTAATAGCATCATTTTTTTTTTTTTTTTTTGATAACCCAAACTGGTACTAAGAATATGGAAAGAGTAGCATGAAGGCAGTGTTGTTAGTACAGAATTAACCAAAATCAGCTGTTCTCCAATTGACAGTTTGACCCTTCCACCCAACAAGTCTCCTTTCCACCTTATCAATCATGGTATCCAATCATTTTTATGAAGTTTATTCACAAGGAGATCCTCAAAGGAAACCTTTCCACATTGCACTCCAACAATGAAGCACAATTCAGCTCTAACTCCCTATCAACGTCCATCAGAACAAATGATGTGTTACAGTAGTTAACACCCATCCTCACCACCTTTTCAAATAACAGAACTTTTATGTTACTAACCTGCATGAAATCTGCATCTCAGAAAACAAATGGATCATCAGCATACTGCAAAGAAAGCACATTCTCATGCTCCTGAATATTTCCTAAACCTTTTAACTAAAGAATTATCTTGCACCAACAAAAACATTCCTAGTACAATATCTGCCATCAAAATAAATAGAAAATGGAGATGAGGGAACTGCTTGCTTCAAACCACTTCAACAAGCAATCAACATCCAAGTTTACCATTCAAAAGAACTCTAGAACATCTAGACACTAGGCAACGCTCTATCTAGTTAATCCATCTGAGAAAAACTCCTATTATGGAAAACATTCAACAAGAATGAATCACCAACATCATATGCTTTTCCTATAGTCTAATCATAGAAGAATCCTTGTCGCCTCTACAAGTGTGAGAGACTAATTCTTGGGCAGCAACAAACAATCCATTATAGATCTTCCTTTAATTAAAGTAAACTGACTATCCATCACCAGCCCATGTAAGACACCTTGCAACCTGTTAACAAGAATCCTTGTAACAATTTTGTGAATCCCATTAAATAAATTGATAGGCCCAAAATCCTTGATAGGAGAAGCATCTTCTTGTTTATGAATAAGTGCAATATAAGTAAAATCTATACTTCGCAAATCAGCTTGACCAATACTCAACTCAAAATTTTTTCAAAAGATTTGACTTGATTACAAACCAATATGTTGACCCAAGAACTGATTTTGATGATTACAAAATATTTGAGAGGGGTATTAATGATTACTTATTTTTGGAGAAGTTTAAAAGTGTGTTTCGGGAAAGCCAAAAGCTTTGAGCAAATGAGGATGCATGGAGAAGGCCAAAGATTCAAATTTTTTAAGTTGGAGACAAGGATGATAGTTTTCGAGAGTTTCAAAAGTAGTCAAGATGACTTCGAAAGGATAGGAGGTGATTTCACAATGTTCGAAGAACAAAAACACGAGAAAATGGTATTCCGGGTTTCAAGGGCTGACTTCTGAATCTTAGAGGGTGACCCATGAGTCATTCCTTTCGATTTTGGGGATGTTGGCATGCTAAGAAGGCTTGGCACACCACAGGGGGTGATACTTGTGTCAACCCCTGAGCCAAGGGGCGATCCTAGGGTCGACCTTAGGGGTGCAATCGAGCCGAGTGGAGTAACTGAAAGCTCGAGCTCGACCGACTCAAAATACTCGGACTCGAAACTTGACTCAAGCTCGACCGATCCTTAATATCCCAAACTTGAACTCGGCTCAATGAAAAATAGGCAAAGCTCGAGATCGACTCGAATATGAGCCGAGCCATACTCAAGCTTGAGTTCAAGCTCAAAATTGAGTCTTATTTTGCTAATAATACATATATTAATATATATTATAAATAAAAATGATATTATTAAATATATATATTCGAGTAGGCTCGCGAGCTTTCGAGCCGAGTATCCTGCTACTCGAGCTCGACTCGAACTCCAGTCATTTGCACCCCTAGTCAACCTCTATTATGCCATAGGATCAAATAGAGAGTTAACTCTCTGTTCTTCCATGGGGGACAACCTCTATGTTGGCCTTTAGGCCTTGACAAGCCGTAACAACTAGTTTTTTAGTTTGAAATGATGCATTTAATACCATTCAACTACTCTCCAACAACTCTAAATGGCTAGTGATGGTTCTCCAATATTCATTGATGCTATAAAGGCTTTCAAAAGAAGGAAAAACACAAAAGAAATCAAAGAAAAATATTCTCCAAAGTAATTAAAGCATCTAGTGAAAGAAGCATTCATTTCAACTCCAACCACCTCTCCTAAGTGCATTCACTACTCTCTTCCAACTGAGATGTGTATTCAAAAGCTTCTCCATTATTGTGTAAAGTACTCATTGTCTTTATTATGCTCATTAAGAAGCTTTGATTTTTTTTTTTATTATATATTTCTTGTACTTGAGAGAACAAGTTTTGGGTGTGCCAAAACTTGAGGAAAGATTGATCAGTACCATGAAATAGAGTGTATCGATTTGCTCGTGCCTAAGAAATGAGACTAGCTTGGAGAAAGCTAGGGTACTTGGTTGGTGAGATCTGATGTTGTAATCGTCAAATAACAATTAATGGATTGGAATTCCTAAGTAGAAGCTTGGGGAGTGAATGTAGGTGCTGGGTTTGGCATCGAACCACTATAAACCATGGTATTTGTGATGTTTTGATCTCTTGACTTGCTCTATAGTGTTGAATACTTGCTTACTTGTTTACCTATCTTGCATACCTTCTATACTTGCCACTATACTTCACTTGTATTTTCAAAAGCACATTTGTTGTGACACACATCACTTAAAATTTTCGAAAAATCCAATTCACCCACTTTCTTGGGTTGCTTAGCTAGGCAACACAATATCTTTTGATTGAACAAAATTGGAAAACCATCATGCTCAAGGGCATTCTAAAAAACAGCTCATCTAATCTCATCTTCCTGGAAAGGCAAGTCAAGGCCTTGTGCATTCACCCCACCAATCCCCAGTAGCAACCAAAGAAATAGATGCTCAAATAAAGAAGAGAAATGCTTCTGAAAAGCCTTGGCAATTACATGTTCATCATAAAGTGAACATCCATCATTCTCCAAATGACTAATGAAATTGAATTGCCTCCCACCATTTGCTATTTTATGGAAGAATGAAGTGTTCTTGTCTCCCTCTATAAACCAAAGTTGCCTAGATTCTGCCCCTAAAAAATCACTTCCTCACATAAGATATCTTCTAGCAATGATTTAGCTTTACCTATTTCATTCCTTTCTTCATGTATCAGATTCCAAACTTCTTCGGTAGCATCCAAATTCTGAATTTTATCTAAAATGTCTTGCTTAGTTCTTCTAATACTATGAAGCTTTTGAATAATCATACATCAGTTGGCAGGAAAGAGTATGGTTTTGTGGAGCACTCAAGAAAGAATATTCTATTTATCAATGTATGGTCAACCATCCATCTGAAAATGGTGATTCTACTAGGGTTGGATTGCGAATACATAATTGCAAGGCCAACACAACAACATGAATATAAAGGAAATCCTAAGACTGAAACATGAGTTAATTAGCAGTTGTCACTCCAAGTGAATTATATATAAGTATTTTTTAAAAAATGAAATAAATACAAAAATAGGGAACCAACTGTCAACGATTTCTAGAGACTTTTTATGTAAAGGCAAAATAATCTCTCAAAAGATATGCACGATGATAAAGAAAAGGATAAAAATAAGATAAAACAAAGAAAAATTTTTGTGGAAGATAAAACAAAGGAACCTGACAATCCATTCTCCTAATGTATAGCTATAATTAAATTTTTAACATTGTTGTCCAACGTTCGCCATCTTGATACCGACCTTGTATCGGTAATATCCTGGTACAATGTCGATATGCTTGGTATAGGGTTCGGTTCATGCATGGACACTTGGTACACCCTCCATACTGCATATTATTATGGCATCGATATGATATGGTAATGCCTGGTACGCACTAATACCAACCGATACAGTGTACCACAAATTTTTCCTTTGTTCTTTGCAAGCACAAAAGAAAAATAGAAGTCATCCTATGGTACTCTAAAAAAGCTTTAGCATATGGTGATAGATGTGAATTATCACTAGACAGTAACTCAAAAAACTGCATTTTATACCATTTTGCTCTCTCTAAAATGGCACTTGAACATATTTTAATTTTGGAATAAGCCAATGTTCCCACAAGAATGGTAGCTTGATTCTTTGCTGCCCTCATACTTGAAAATTTGAAGAGAGAGTTCTATTACCTAATTTTCAGCTAATCAAACTATGAAGAGGAAAAAAGCTGAAAAGGTGAAAAAAATTCATGCTTTTGTTTCAAAGAGAGATCTCTTTCCATTACTAATATTCTCAAGATAAAAGGAGTTTCGATTCTCTCTTCCCCTCCCTGTATAAATGAGAGGTTCAAGACCTATAAACTTTCCTATGACATTCAAGGAATCGCTAATCATGGAAATATATTGAGATATGAAAAATAGTTCCTAACTTATTAGTTTGATCACAATAGCTAAAAAGCAGACAATTAATACATAGAGACCGCCTTTTAAAAATTGTCTCAATTGTTGTGTACCATTAATTGAGTTTATGTTGATGCATTGCTGTTGTCCAACACTTCATTGCTTGTGCAGCCGAAAGCTGTTATTCCTTAGTTCACCATACAATCACAACCTACACTTATGCATTTATCTCCTATTTCTCTGTTAATTCTTCTTCCAACTTGACTTCAGTTTGGTAGATTGTTTCAACAAGATTATTTTGACAAGGATGATTCTCAAACAAGCATAAAGAAATTGCAAGAGAAAATTTCTTTACTCAAAGTTTATAAAATTTATTTTTCTGCAAAATTAATGAAAAACTAGAGCAATTTTGATATGCTTTAAGAATTTCCAGTTTAGGGATGATTAGTGCTTGCTCAAAGAATTTTGATATCCAATGTTACCAACAAATGATACTCTCTTTATCATGCCTTTGACCCGAGATCGCGAGCCAAGGGTCATGACAACCGCCGCACACTCATAGAAAACTCTTCCTACAAGCATGCAAGACATCTTATCATGCTATCATAAATCAACAATGGAACAAAATTTTAAATAATTTAATGTTCAACTTTATTTCAAATAACTAAATATCTTACAAAATAAAACTCTATAATTTTGTATCAAAGTTCAACAAAATATCAAAGTCTGCCTCTAATTTGCTCTTTCATATTAAATCCCCGAGTTAAGCTTATTTTCTGGATCTATGAAAATATTAAAATATAGAGTAATGAGCTAGACAACCCAACAAGCAATGTTTACTTTAACTAGATAAATTCAACAATAATATACTAAAAATGAACGTGTAAGGTGAATCAATTCAAATATGTAGCACTAATCAAAATAAGATTATTCAAATTCAGTCTTTTCAAAATTCATTTTCAAACTCTTAAATCAATTTCTTTCAAAACATCACGTTCACTTCGACAACCATGAACTAAATCAAAGTAGCGGCGCACAACCCCTACTGGTAGGGTATCAGAGTACTAGCATTTAATCGTCCCACTGGCAGGGTATCAAAGTACCAGTGCACAACTCTTACTGCTAGGGTATCAGAGTACCAGATTTAACTGTTCCACTAGCAAAGTATCAAAATACTAGTGCACAACCCTCACTAGCAGGGTATCAGAGTATCAGCATTTAACCACCATACTGGTAGGGTATCAAAATACCAGCATTTAACCTTCACTAGCAGAGTTCAATACATAGTCAAACTACGAGTCAAAATCCATCTCATATCAAAACACTATTTCACATTCCAAATCGAAAAGTTTACAAAACATAATATATTGAAATCAATCAAATAATCCATATCAAATTCAATATGTTCGATCACAAATCATTTAACATTTCAGAAAAGTACATATTCAACAATTCAAAATATCATACATCAGATTCTTAAATCATGAATAATTCAATGTAAAAAATATTTTATAATTTGCTGATAAATCTAGGGAGAGTGAAACATTACTTACCTCACATGTACTCCAATAATTCCACTTAATTCTATAATTTTTTTTCAGAATCTTTAATTCATATATCAGATCATAGTATCTCATTGTTGGATATCTTCTTGTCGAGATCACTATACTCTTATATAGATTTATACCTTATAATTAGAAAGGACAAATAATCAAGGAAGACACGATTCATAAGTAGTCGCATCTAACGATCTGAATCAATTGGTCATCTAATTTCATCTGATCAAAGATCATACTAAGATATAGGTAGTTCAATAGATATCAAGAATGATTAAATCAGTGGTATTCGACAAGAGTCATGGTGAAGGCTGGTATGGTGCTCGACAATCAGGAGATAGTTGGATCAAATAACTTTATTTAATCAAGATCATGTTAAAATATAATTAGCTCCATAGAGATCAAATCTAATGGTATCCGAATTTGATCAAAATAGATGCCAGCACGCCATTCGACAATCGCAGATTAGGATCCTTTAGTAAGCTCGATCAAAATCATCGAAAAAAAGTCCTTCATTACTCTAATCTTAGAAAGAGAAAAGAGAAATAATTTCAGAGAGAAAAAGTAAAGAGAGAAACTAGATAGAAAGTCGGACTTTGTAGAGAAAGTAGAGATTTCAAACTTAGAGTAGGTAGAGAGAGAAGAGAGAGAAACTCTCTCTTCTTTTCTTTTCTTTTCTTCCTTTTTCCTTTTTCTTTTCTTTTTCTTTTTTTTTCTTTCTTCCCGTGGCTTTTATGCAGAACAAGGGACCTTCGGGTCCTGTTCGTTCCCCGAATTAGAAGCTACAGCCAGCACGACTATGGCCGACGGCAGTTGGGGCTGCTATTGACAAATAAGAATATGTCTAAAGCTTTGGAGCTTGAATGGTTTAACATTTCTACCAATACAATGTATTTGAAGAGCCAAAACTAGCTACTCTATCCTTCAAAAAGGAATTCAGGGGAACTTGAGATAAGAACTAATCTAGTGGTTGAGAGTGTTATATGGCTTGATAATAAACAAAAATCACTTCCTTTGCCATTAGATGTTTCTATACTGAAGTTGTCAAATGATGGAATTAGTAAGGTCACTAGGGGGCCTATGTTCAAATATAACCTTCATGCTAATAAAAGTAGCAGGAACTCTGAATCTACCTCTCTTGAGCGTCAAATTGCTTCTGCAGCTTGATTGTGAACTTGAAGACATTAGGATATGTGCAATAAGGATGATAGTCAATGACATTATGAAATCCGTAGTTAAGATCTATCACAGAAATGCCAACATCACATTGTGTAATGATTGAACTTTGTCATCGTACTCCAAGGAATGAGTTTCTTGATGCAAGTTGTAAAGATGAAAATGAGGAAGACTGTAAGTTTTTCCCCATTCTTTTGGTGGCTAAAATCCATGCACTTTATTTGTGTCATCCCATAATTCAACCCAAAGCTTTTGACAGGTATCATCATTGAACTGAGGCTTTATGGCATGCCATGGGAGATATTGCACCTTATCTCCTCAGCTCTTCCAATTTAACAGTCTTCTTTCTTATTAACACACTAAGCTGCTTTCTTTACTTGATTCATTAAGATGCCAATTGGCCATTTCAACCTAGGGCATGACACTAAAGTCCAACTACTTTTGTAGGGTAGTCAAAGTTAAATGCCACCGTGTCAGATAAAATTTGAACTAGCCTTTTACCCAACAATCACTCTCAACTACCAGTCATAAGAATTCAATGCTTTTGCCATTTAAAGAAAGTTAATGCAAATACATGGAACTTTATAAGTTATGTAAGAGAACTCTATGGAAATCAGCCCTCTATTTTGGTCAAGAGAAGAAAATGAACCTCATGCCTATGTAGACAAGTACAATACTTTTTGTGCAATGCCTTAATGAGATCATCGCAAGTAATTTTGACCTTATTCTTGTAACCTAACCTCAATCAAAATCCTTATTTCACCTGTTTGGGGCTGCTTTTATAAGCCACAGTTTAATAAATTTTGGTTGGTTTCCAGGTTGATAGAGTTAGACTGCATAATTATGAACTTCAATGCATTTCTAGATAGGACAAGGTTCTCCATGAAGCATGTATTCTGCAATTGCCCTTTCACTGAATTGTGATTTCAAAAAACTCTAAGTAGGCATAACACTTTTGTTTGATATTCTATCTGAAGATGGACTTAACTACAATCCAATGCATAAGGGCTGCTTTAAACAAGAGTTATCATGAAAAGAACTTCATAGTTTCATTTTTCCCTTCCCCTCAAAAAAAAAAAAAAGAAACTTTCAATTTTCCTTTATTACTTCTTTCTTGGTAACATTTGAGAAGAAAATATTATGTTTAAATTATAATTTCTTTTAATGGTCAAAAAGAAATTCACAAAGCTATATGCAACCAAGAAATATAAAATATCACAGAAGGAGAATAAAAATATTGAAACAATCAAAATGGCATTATAGTTGTCCTATAAAAGAAAAAAATGAAAGTCGGAGCACTGGAAAGCTATCAAACAAAACTACCACTACAAATACCCAGCTCTTACTTTTTCATCCAAAACCCCATGATCTTGCATTCCAAGGAAATGATACCACTTTGCATCTATTGCATATCTTTCCCACCTTATCACATTTAAAGAATACTGTACAACCATAAGTATGTCTGGATAAATGGAATATAAAAAAAAAAAAATTTCTATTCTACAAATGCATTGGATAGTTCTCAAGCCTTTTATTTTTTTTTGGATTATTCCAGTTAAATTTACTTCCACACAATGCCCTTGCATTTCTATTTCGATACCAGCAAAGATGCTGTCTAAATTCACACCATCAAAGCCTCAAATTGAACATGTTAAAAGATGACTTGATGGCTCTTCCTTTTTTATTTTTCAGCTAATAAAATATGCAAACTACGGATTGTCAAAATGTCAATTTCAGGCATATATCAAGTCTTTATACTTAAGCAGACCTTTAAAAAAAGGAAAAATTTCTTGGGTTCACTGGTTAGTGCACATAAAAAGTTGCATAGGCTCCCAGCTTGCTGGCTTGGCAACTAAAATTCAACCACCCAGAGTGTGTAGAAAAAAATTGCTTATAAAATGATGCAGAAAAAATAACCCACTCCTCCCTTTGCATGATGCACCACAGAATGATTTCTTAAATGAAAAATTTGAAAAAAAAATAAAAAAAGATTCTAATTCAAGAAGATAGATTGGAACTGACGTTTACAAAAATGTACAAGTTCGAAGAAAGAGTGAAAAAATGGATGCGAGACTATAATAACTTATTTTAAATAATTGATCAAAACCAGGAAATACATGCATGAAGCAAGAACAGAGTGTAACCTCCATTTTTTTTTCTTTTCATCATTTTCCACAGAAGAGCAGCAAAAGTCACTCTTTTGAGAGGAACAGAAAAAAGTGCTCTATACACCAACCCCAAGAAGAAAAAAAAAGAGAGAGAGTCCTGACAAAATGGACCCCGCCACAACAATGCCAGTGGTGGGCATGTTTCGATGACCACATAATGTTCTTACAAATAGCACGTAGTGCAATAAATTAGCCTTAAAAAAAAAAAAGAAAAGCACACTGGATCCTAAATAGTGCATAATTTATGTTTCCACTAAGACTTCTATTCATTCGGCATAGTAACCAGAATAGAATTTTCAAAAAAAATTTTAACAAACACTTTAGATTCGATAGGATTATTAAACAGACATCCATGACACATTGCCTTAATTTCGGGAACTAACTCAGGACTAACATGAAGAGAAACCCCTCTCTAACTGAAATTTATCATTGAAAGAAATAAAATTTCCAATTTTGGAAACAAGAACTCAAAGGAACGAAAGCAAACAAAGAACAGAAATGGAAGAACGCAAAAGAATTAGAGGGGCATTATGGGAAGAGTTGTTGAGATTTTGTGAGTCAGCATTTTCCCTAGTGTCCTTGAAATGGACATTCCACAATCTTATGCTGAACAGCTCAATCCACACCAGTGGATTTAAGACCCTCCTTTTTCATCAAACCAAAGAGTTGATATACTGCTCCTGCTTACAGCAACCTATTATAAATGCGTCATGCTGCACTCCTATGTAGATCAAGTGTCCAACTTTCCAAGTGTCCTAAATGCTCCTGCTTTCGGCAACCTTTGTTCATGTCCACCAATGCACCAATTGAAGAGGATGCCAAACATATATCTCCTTTAATTGATGTGCAAATTCTCTTTTTTACTAGTTTGATAGGTTCATATCATCCCATGTATTAATAACCTTCAAGTGGGAAGTCGATGAGAAATTGTGAATTAGCATTATTAGTTTTACTGTTTGCTCAAATTATATTTTTGTTATATTGTCTCAGGTACATAAAATCTATGAATGGGGATGTGTGGTACAATCATGCACAACAATATGTTTATTCTCTAGCAATTTTGTCTTTGACATTTCCAGTAGTCACAGAGATGGAAAGAGCAAGCCAGTGTTGGAAAATCCAGACAACATTGTCCTGCATTGATAGCTATCTGCAATATTTTTAACAGCTTTTCATTGAACCACAACCACAACCCAGATTCACGGCAATTTCCTAACTAAGAATGAACAGAAAGTAGTTAAATTAAGGAATTCTCTGAGATTTGCATCATACACTTAATTCTATCAATCTAATATGGTCTAAAAAATATGGTTAACTGACTGTGTTTCTCAAGGAAAGTTACAAAGAGATGAACGGGATGGGGATCATCTAGTTGCAACACTAATACTTAGCTGTTAATTGTGAGGTAGGTGCTCTAGAGCTTCTAAATAAGGATTCTGACATTAACCAAGTGAGGCCTACCATGTATTCAAATATCCAAGAAAAGCTCATGGCGTTTCCACCCCTGACTTGTGGATTTTGTAGGGGTTTGTCAGCACTTGAGAATGGTCCCTGGGGTATTGATTCATGAGCGTGCTTCATCCGCTTGAATTTTGACTGCAAAATGTAGCTTTTTATGCGATCCAATTCCTCCGCAGGATTAAGTTCGCTATTAGATATAAATGGTTGTTATCGTATGTTAACATATCAACAAAGTGACAAACCTTAACTTCACGCAGATTTACGCATTCTTCCAGAAAAGTAAAATTTTCTCTTCATTTTCTTGATAGCAATCTGAAATTAAGACGGAGATAGAATCACCAATCTTTTTAAAGCAAAAAAATGTCTCTCTAGAAGTCTGTAAAATAGTTACTTGATAAATATTGAAAAGACAAGCATGATTAGAATGTTGTAAGTGAAATCCAAATGAATTGATGGCACAAAGATTTGTAAATA
>QRFJ01002479.1:146687-294187 GCA_006176705.1 Cocos nucifera | reverse complement strand
GATCTTATCTCTAGCCGAGGTTGTCTACGGTCACTCGGGAGAGATCTTATCTCTAGCCGAGGTTGTCTCGGTCGCTCGGGAGAGATCTTATCTCTAGCCGAGGTTGTTGCTCGCGTTAGGACGAGGTTCTCCTCCTGTTCCTAACGGACTGTGGGGGCACATAAGGGCCGCTGTCGGAGCCTCTCCCCCCATCTCGTCCTTTGTGAATGAGGCCTTCGCTCGGGAGAGATCTTATCTCTAGCAGAGGTTATCTACGGTCGCTCGAGAGAGATCTTATCTCTAGCCGAGGTTGTCT
Source organism: Cocos nucifera (assembly GCA_006176705.1). NCBI lineage: Eukaryota > Viridiplantae > Streptophyta > Magnoliopsida > Arecales > Arecaceae > Cocos > Cocos nucifera. The sequence continues at coordinate 293,892 of QRFJ01002479.1, read as the reverse complement.
CGGTCGCTCGGGAGAGATCTTATCTCTAGCCGAGGTTGTTGCTCGCATTAGGATGAGGTTCTCCTCCTGTTCCTAACGGGCTGTGGGGGCACATAAGGGTCCGCTGTCGGAGCCTCTCCCCCCATCTCATTCTTTGTGAACGAGGCCTTTGCTTGGGAGAGATCTTATCTCTAGCTGAGGTTGTCTACGATCGCTCGGAAGAGATCTTATCTCTAGTCGAGGTTGTCTCGATCGCTCGGGAGAGATCTTATCTCTAGCCGAGGTTGTCTCGGTCGCTCGGAAGAGATCTTATCTCTAGCCGAGGTTGTTGCTCGTGATAGGATGAGGTTCTCCTCCTGTTCCTAATCGAGGTTGACCCGGTCGCTCGGAAGAGATCTTATCTCTAGCCGAGGTTGGCTACGGTCGCTCGAGAGAGATCTTATCTCTAGCCAAGGTCGTTGCTCGCGTTAGGATGAGGTTCTCCTCTTGTTTCTAATGCGGTCGACTGCTTCTTCCCTGTCGTCGCATAGTTTTCGCATTCAGAAATAATATTATCGAAAGAAAAAAAATTTATTGAAAGAAAGTTACTAGTAGCGCATCCCCAAATTCTGTATTTCAAGATCGTGGTAATGTTGTTCCTCCGCGTTTCTTCAGCAATAAGTCCCGGGGTGGACGACCGGCCTCCTCAATTTGGTGCAAGCTCTTATCGCTGGGAGACGACGAATCGCTGATGCACCAAGATCTTCCCAGGGGCAATGTGAATGATGCCGTAAGGTGGCCGACCTTCTTGCGGTCTCTGGCTATGGCGGCGCCCTTAGCCGATCTTTTTCTGCTTCAGGCCGGTACCGGAGGAATTTACCCAGCCGCCCCTTTCTGACGAGCTCCTCAATTTCGTCTCGGAGCTGGATGCATCCCTTCGTGTCGTGGCCGTGGTCGCGATGGTAGAGGCAGTACTTATTTCGATCGTGCTTGTTTGGGGGAGATCATAATCTTCCGATCTTGGCAGCTAGTTTTTTACTTCGGTGAGAATCTGGGTTCGAGGAGTGTTGAGGGGGGCATAGTGGCGGAATCTTCCGAGAGGAGGACTTTCTCGCACCCCTTTATCAGGGCGAGTTCAAGAAGTTTGGGCCCGCCTGCTTTCATAGGGGGTCTGCGAGTGCAGCCGAACTTAGCTCGGCTCTTCCTCGTCCGCCAGCCGCTCCTTTCTGATAAGCTCCTCATCTTTCAATTTGAAGGCTTCTTCCGCACGGGCATATCTCTCGGCTCGAGCTAGCAGATCGGCGAAGTCCCTGGGATACTTTTTTTTCAGAAAGAACAGCAAGTTATTTTTCTGAAGGCCGCCCTTGAGTGCGGCCATCGTGACAGACTAGTCCAAGTCCCGGACTTCCAATGCCATGGCATTAAATTGAGTGACGTAAGTTCGGATGGATTTCCCTTGCTTCTGCTTGACACTCATCAGAGAATCTGAACCTCGGCTCGGTCGTCGGCTGCTGATGAAGTGGGCCATGAATCGACTGCTCATCTAGTCGAAAGAGAAGATCGTGTTTGGCTTCAACGCCGAGTACCAGTTCCTCGCTGCTCCCTTTAAGGTAGATGGGAAGGCTCGGCACAGCATGGCATCTGAAGCACCATGAAGCAGCATCATGGCACGGAAGGCCTCTAGGTGATCAACCGGATCAGAAGTTCCATCATAGCTTTTCAGTTGAGGGAGCTCGAAGGTTGGTGGAACAGGTTCTTGCATAATTTGGGGAGAGAAGGGAGGTTCGGCACGGATGTCGGCATGATGAGCCGAGGTGATGCGGTCGAGCTCTTCAATACGCCGGTCCATCTCCCGTAGTCTGCAATCGAGGACATCATCTTGGCGCAGACCTTGGGGTGCTTCCAACTATGAATGGGGAAGGTCTCCCCCAGAAGAGAACAAAGATCCGAACACGGATCCTCGGCCCTCTATTTCTCCTTCTCCGGGGCGACCGGTACGCTGGCCCTGGTACTCTTCCTTGGGGCCGATTTCCGACGTTCCAATGGTGGGTTTCCTGGTGGAGTCGCTATTGGAGGCTGCTGTATAGCCTGCAATGCCTCTGTGAGGCCACGGACCTATCAAACAAGCAGGTCGAGCTGCTCCGCCTCCATCGTAGGTACAGGTAGAACCTGAGCTGCCGAGGCCGAAGCAGGGACAGACGGATCTGGATGGGTCCGGACCGCGGAGGCCATCGAGCGCCGTGTCGAAGCTCTCCTGGGAGGCATTTCTTCTTTGAGAGAGAAAAGGGAGATCTCCGAAGAGGGAAGAGAAAAGTCGCCGAGCACCCCTTTAAGAACAAGGGAACCTCGAAGGTTCAAGGCCTTCTTTCCAGCGCCAATCTGTTGGTGCAGAAACTGATCGTCGCTGGAGGTAGCCGGAGTGGGGGCCGTCGAGGTCGCCGCCGAGGACCTGCAAAATGAAGTTTCATCCGGAGCCGGTGGGGGGTGGCTCCGACAGGACCCTCCGACGGTCAAGTCAGTTTTCGGCCAACAGGAATGGAGTGCTCGGGATGAGTTCTGGAGCTTAGAGATGAGGAGGAGAGCTTAGGGATCAGAGAGCTTAGCCTTAGCATATCGGAAGGGTCCTTTTTATAGCGGAGCTTGATGGTGACAACTGCAGCCGCGTGCTGGCGGGCCGCTCGAGGTTCGACGGAGTCAGTCTCACGGGATGGTGCCGTGTGCGACAGATTGATGGTGATAGCCATCGCCGCCTGACAGTGGGTCGCTATCACCTATGGTGGACTGATGGTGATAGCTGCAGAGCTTGCGACGGACTGATGGTGATGGCAGCAGAAGGGTTGAAGGCCTTCGTCGTGTGCTCATTTCGGAGGAGTTCGGATTCCTGAAGAGGAAGATTGGAGGGAGTTCGGCTCCCATAGGCGGAGGTATGCAGCCAAGGCTCGTCCGCTGAAGAGTTCGGCCGAGGGGAATCCGAAGCTCAACCGTTGGAGAGTTCGATCGGATGTTGGACTTCGGCTGAGGCTTGGACGCTCGAGAGTTCGGTAGGAGCTCGATCGGTCGAAGTTCGGTCGGTCGAAGTTCGGCGAGGGCGACCGTTGAGGAGTTCGGCCGAGCGACGACTACTTGAGGAGTTCGACCGAGGGGGCGACCACTGAGGAGTTCGGACGCTGGGGGATTTCGTTAAAGCCCGGCCGCTTGGAGTCTAAGGAGCTCGGTCGCTAAGTAGTTCGGCCAGCTGAACGGGTTCGGTCTTGACGCTGGGAGTCTGAAAGAAGCTCGACAGCTGACTAGTTCGGCCAACTGAAAGAAGCTCGGGCGCTGGAAGTTCGGCTGAAGCCCGTCTGTCGAAGCTCTTCTACGGCTACTAGTTGCATTAGGCTGGACGTCGAGCTAGACTTCGGCTGGAGCGGGATTTATCCCCAACACGCATATATATACATATATACATATGTGTATATGTATATATTTATATATAAATATATATATACATACATACATATATATATATATATATATATATGTATGTATGTATGTATATATATATTTATATATATATAAACATATATATATATATATATATATAGATAGATAGATAGATAGATAGATAGATAGATAGATACTATATATGTACTATATATACTATATTTATATGCTATACGATACTATATTATATATGGTATATAGTTTATTATGTGCACGTACTCACACATACTATACCATACTATATATACTATAGTATAATATACTATGTATGGCATATAGTATAGTTTATACAGTATAGTATGATATATACACTCACACATATATATACGTACATATTGTATCATATATATAGTATAGTATAGTTAGTATATTATAGTATATATGGTATAGTGTATGCAGTATAGTATATACAGTATGGTATAGTGTAGTATGTACACTCACACATACATATTTATACATATAGTATAGTACATTTAGTATGGTTAGTATATATTGTAGTGTTGGATGTACAATATAGTGTCGTAGTATAGTATATGTAGTTTAGGTTATACATTATGGTGATCACTTATACATACATACAATATAGTATGGTATGTATAGTATGGTATAGTATATACACACAGACATAGATACGTATACATATATAGTATAGTTTATATAGTATGGTATAGTTTGTATATATAGTTGTATAGGATATACAATATTGTAGTATATATTTATAGTGTAGTATATGCTTTCTGATGTAGTATATACATATACATATGTGCATACATAGATAGATACATAAATACATACATACGTATATACATATATATACTATGTACCCTATGCAGTATATACATTCACATATGTGCATGTATATACATTCATATATGTATGTGTGCATATATGTATATACATATTTATGTATGGATATGCACATATGTTTATACATATATATTTATAGTATATATATAGTATAGTTTTTATAATATATGTATATTTATATATGTATGTACAGTATGGTATAGTATATACAACATATTATGTACAGTATATTATATATAGTACAGTGCAGTATGGTATATGCAACATAGTATATACAGTATATTATATACAGTACAATATAGTATATACAATATGGTATAATGTACTATATATGGTATATAGTATAATATAGTAGTATAGCATATACACTCACATATACATATACATACAATATAGTATATACAATATAGTACAATATACTATATATGGTATAGTATAGTATATATAATATAATATGTTATGTACAATGCAGTATGGTTTATACAGTATGGCATAGTATAGTATATATACTCACATATACATTTACTACACACACATATATATATATAATATGAGGTGGATTGGGCTCCGATCGATCGGATCCCAGTCCACATCTGATTAGATTTCGATCGTCGGATGAGCGCGCATCTACGCGCACGCACCTGAAAAGATGCATCGACTGAAAAAAAAACAAGCGGGCATGCGCCTAAAAAATTCAAAAAAAAAAATAATAGGCCTGCTGCCTGAAAAAAATTTAGAAAAATAAAATCTAAAAAAAATGAAAAAAAAACTAAAAAAATTCAAAAAAAAATTTTAAAAAAAAAATTTAGAGAAAAAAACCTGAAGGCACCTACAATTTAATGTAGGCGCCTTTCTCTTTTTTTTTAGTGTAGGATTTTTTTAAATTAAAAAACTAAAAACTAAAATTAAAAATTAAAAAAAAAAATCATGAAGGCACCTATATTTAAAATGTAGGCACCTTCATCTTTTTTTTTAGTTTTTTAATTTAAAAAATCCACTAGGGAAAAAAAAAAGAAAAAGGAAGGCGCCTACATTAAATTGTAGGCACCTTTCAGGCGCCTTCAATTTTTTTTTAGATTTTTTTTTAAGTTTTTTTTTAAATTTTTTTAGGTTTTTTTTCAATTTTTGTTGAATCTTTTTTCAGACAACAGGCCTATTTTTTTTCTAAATTTTTTTCAGACGCACGCGCACCTTTTTTCAATCCACACGTCTTTTCAGGTGCATGCACGTAGATGCGCACTGATCCGACGGTCGGAGATCCAATCAAATATGGATTAGAATTTGGTCGATCAGAGCCCAGTTCACCTCTATATAATATAATATATATATATATATATATATATATATATATATATAATGATATATAGTATAGTATAGTTAGTATATTTAGTAGTATTGGATATACAATATAGTATAGTATATATAGTATATTATATACATTATGGTGTAGTATATACAGATGGTATAATATATATTGTATAGTATAGCATAGTATGTACAGTATAGTATGCTATACTATACCATACTATATATACTATACATATATGTATAGTATATATGTACATATTGTACAGTATGGTGTGGTATATATAATATAATATAGTATATATAGTATACTATGATATATACACTCATATGTGCATATACATACATATTGTATGGTATATATAGTATAGTATATATAGGGTATTATATTTGTATAGTATATACAATAAGGTGTGGTAGTATAATATATACAATAGGGTATAGTATAGCATATACAGTGGAGTATAGTATAGTATGTATAAGATAATATAGTATAGTATATATGCTCACACATACATATACATATCTCTAGAATGGACCTGCATGCAACAATTTCATCACAAATTGAAGTTCCGCAAAAGAAAAGGAGAACTATAATATCAAATGAAACTTATCTTAAAATTTCATAAATTAAATTTCAATAGTTTTTCGTATAATAGGCTGAGAGGAGGCAATATGAAAGCCACCAAACCTACGTGCATGCACACACATCCGGACATACAAGAGAGAAGAAAATGTCATGATTATCACATTAAATCTGAAAATAATGAAGAAATTATTTAACTGTGTTGTAGTAGGATTTTAGATTCTTCGAAAAGATTCATGCTAAAGAGATGGTCTGGGATTGGATCGACTTGGATCATGAACCAATCTGCAAGAAAATGTCTAAAATTTGGTGGGATATCCTTCGATTTAGGATCCTCTAATGCTTAAGTCAATTGAAATCTTGTTAATAGATGGTGGAAATGAAAGATTGAAAGATAGTATGAAAGGGCTTGAATAGAAAGAGTTCAATCTTTTTTTAGTAGAAAAATCGGAAGTAGATTTCAGCAGAGTCTAGGCTCTATCCATCCTCCCCTTCGGAAGGGTATCCTGCATTTCTATTTATAAAGAGGTTTGCTTAGATTTTAAGAAAAGTTTGTTAGGTCGTTAGTTTGTTATAACAGAATGGTCAGCTGGGTTGCAGTTGTTGGCTATTTGCTTTAGTGGCGATTAGCTGTAATACAGTTGGAGAAGAGCCGTGACTTGATTATAGAGCGACTAGGGATCAATTAGTTTGTCGGGTCATGTCAAGATCGATGATTTACTGATCTTGTAGTATGGTGAAGTCGGTGATCTATCGATCTTGGTACGATAAAGTTTAGACGACCTCCCACAGAAGAAGAGATCAGTATCTTATCGATCTTAACATGAAGAGATCGATGACAAACTGATCTCGAGACTATGCAAGCGGATCATTGCTATTGAGGTCAGTACAAATCCAATCTTTTATGGAAGGAAGACTAGCTATTTTTCAGAATGGTGGAGTACTGGTCCGATTTTGCACGGTTAATCTGAGTTCGATTTAATGTCGGTCTTACTCCATAGTGAGTCAGAGCATTCTTGAGGATGATGATTTATCAATTTGGATGTTATAGTAATCGATTTATTGCCGATCTAGTTTGGTCAAATCGATATTTCATCTGGCCATGGTACGGATTAGATCGAGTTATAGGTCGGTATTTTATTGACCTAAGATCGATACTTGCTTTCCACAATATTCTGGAACAACGGCCTTTTTGATAATGCCACATGGCTAGTGGTGATTGTTCGTACCAACCGGTTGTTCGCCAACTTCTGCGAAGACTTAAACATCTTCCATCACTTCACATCGGTAGCTCACCCACAGGCAAATAGAAAAGCTGAAGTGACCAACTGGACTCTACTGTAAGGCATCAAGATAAGACTCGACAAAGCAAAGAAAACCTGGGTGGACGAACTCTACCACGTCCTCTGGGCATACCAAACTACTCAAAGGCTGCCAACTGGAGAAACATCATTCGTCTTGGCCTTTAAAACAGAGACAGTCATCCCGATTGAACTTAAGCTCCCGTCAGCATGGGTCATGGCCTTCAATGAGCAGCACAACCCACAAGATCTTAGAGTCAACCTCGACCTGCTGGAAAAGAAAAGAAAAAAAGCCCAGGTTTAGATGGCGGCCTACAGACAAAAGATGGCTCGGTACTATAACTCCAGAGTCATAAGTAAAACATTCAGAGTGGGAGACTTAGTGCTTCGATGAGTTACTGTCTCTCAGCCTCAGAGTTAAGAGAAGCTCACCCCAAATTGGGAAGATCCGTATGAGGTGGTGGAGGTCGTCTGGTCCAAAACTTATCATCTGAAGGAGCTCGGAGAAATAATACTCTCATGACCTTGGAACTCAGAAAATCTAAAGATGTACTATCAGTAATTTTTTCACAATAAAACTCCTTCATTTCAACATTATTATTTCTTGGTGCAAAAATTGTATGATGACAGAAAAGAAGCAATCAGAAGTGGCTGTATTAGGAACAGGAGGAGAACCTCATCCTAACATGAGCAAAGTCGAAGATCTCATCCATTTTAGATGAGATGGAGGGAGAGACCCTAACAACGGCCCTTATGTGCCCCCACAGCCCGTTATGAATAGGAGGAGAATCTCATCCTAATGTGAGCAAAGTCGTAGATGAGATGGAGGAAGAGGCCCTGATAATAGCCCTTACGTGCCCCCATAATCTGTTAGGAATATGAGGAGAACCTCATCCTAATATGAGCAAAGTCGAAGGCCTCATTCATTTTAGATGAGATGGGAGGGAGAGGCCCTAACAATAGCCCTTATGTGCCCCCACAGCTCATTAGGAATAGGAGGAGAACCTCGTCCTAACGTGAGCAAAGTCGAAGGCCTCGTTTATTTTAGACGAGATGGGAGAAGAGGCCCTGACAATGGCCCTTATGTTCTCCTATAGACCGTTAGGAATAGGAGGAGAACCTCATCCTAACATGAGCAAAGTCGAAGATCTCATTCATTTTAGATGAGATGGGGGAGAGGCTCTGATAATGGCCCTTATGTGTCCCCACAGTCCATTAGGAATAGGAGGAGAACCTCATCCTAACGTAAGCAAAGTCGAAGGCCTCGGTTATTTTAAATGGAATGAGAGAAAAGGCTCCGAAGATGGCCCCATTGTGCTCGACAACAATAGGAGACATGACCTCCCCCGAGCTTCAACCACACCTTCAACCTCGGCTGGAGACAAGATGCAGAGCCCTGAAGAAGACTTCGGCAGTCGCCCTTTTCGTACTTCCTTCCTTCGAGTTTCGAAATCAGAAGTGGAGGGACTATTGTTGGAGATAAACCCCACTCCCACTGAAGTCCAGTCCGGTGCTTAGCCTAATGCAGCTAGTAATCATGGAGGAGCTTCAATCGAAAATTCTCTTCCCAGTAGTCGAACTCATTCAGTGGTCGAACTACCTCAACGGCCAAATCCAACCAAACTTCTCAGCGATCGAGCCCCAGTCGAACCTCTTCAGCCAGTCAAACTTTTCAACGGTCGAACTTTTTTCGGACTCCTTCAGTAGTCGGGCTTCTACGAAAGCTGAACTTCTTCTGAACTCCTCCAACAGTCGAGCTTCTATGAAAGCCGAACTTCTTCCAAACTGTTCATCCAGCAGTCAGACTTCTACGAAAGCCAAACTCCTTTCGAACTCCTTCAACAACTGAACTTCTATGGAAGCCGAACTCCTTTCGAACTCCTCCAGCAATCGAACTTCTACGGGAGCCGAACTCCTTCCGAACTCCTCAAGTAGTCAGGCTTCTATGGAAGCCAAACTTCTTTCGGACTATTCCTTCTGTCAGACTTCTATGAAAGCTGAACTCCTTCCGAACTCCTCTAGCAGTTAGGCTTCTAGGGGAGCCGAAGTCCTTCCAAACTTCTTCAGTAGTCTAACTTCTCCTCCAACAGTCGGACTTCTACGAAAGCCAAACTTTTTCTGGATTTCTCCAGCAATCGGACTTCTATGGGAGCCAAACTCCTTCCGAACTATTCCTTCAAATGGATTCTTATAGGCAATCTCACTACTGAATGATTATAATTATTATTTATCAGGACAATCACGAACATCATTCATTAGGATAATTATGATTGTTATTTATCAAGATAATTATGATTGTCATTTATCAAGGATGGTTACAACGGTCATTTATCAAGGCAGTTACAACAAGCTCCGTCTATAAAAAGGGACCCTCCAAATACATTTTCTCTAAGATTTCTTCTTCTTTCCGAAATTCTATCGAACTCCTCTCTGAGCACTCCATTTCTATTGGTCAGAAGAGCTAACTTGACCGTCGGAGGGTCCTACCAGAGCCACCACCATCAACTCTGGATGAAACTTTATTTTGTAGGTCACCAACGGCGATCTCATCTTTCTTGACTCCAGTTTGATCCAGCGTCAACCAAATTTTGCACCAACAAAATTGGCACTAGAGGAAGGGCCCATGTTCCTTAGGTTTTCTTGATCTTAAAGGAGTGCTTAGCAGCGATCTTTTTTCTTTCTCTTTAGAATTTTTTACAAAAAAAATGCCTTCCAAGAAAGCTTCGACTCGACGATCCACGGCATCTGCAGCCAGATCCCATCTAGATACAACCGTTCCAACTCCGGTAACTCAGGCTCCACTTGCAGCCATGATGGATGTGGAGCAGTTCAACCTACTGATCCAGTAGATTCGTGGCCTCATGGATGCGATGCAAGCCATACATCGATAGGCTTCGGTACTAGTTCAGCCAGAGCAAGCTTCTCCAGAGCCTCATGGTTCGATCTAGAAATGGCCAATCTCGGCTACCCGACCTTTGATCTTCGAAAAAGGAAAGCAGAGGATAGAAGACCCATGCTCGGACCATGACTCAACCTAGGGGAAGCTTCGTGATCGTTCCACCAAAAAATCCTGGAGATCAATAATCGTGAAGATCTCCTGGATCAAAGGCTCCTAAAAATGAGCCGACGAATCGAAGAGCTCTGTCATACTCCCTCCTCACATGGTAATGATATTTACACCGACCCTCCTTTTTCTTAGAGGATCATGCAGGAACCAATTCTGTCAAACTTTAAGCTCCCATAGTTCGAGAGTTATGACGGAACCTCCAATTCAGTCGATCATCTGGAGGCCTTTCGGATAATGATGTTGCTCCATGGTGCATCAAATGCTATTTTGTGCCGGGCTTTCCCATCCATCCTCAAGGAAGCCATATTCGGCACTTAAGTCGGGTACCATTTTTTTTTTTGATCAAATGAGCCATTAATTTATGGCTCACTTCGTCAGCAGTAGATGTCTGCACTGAGGTTTGAATTTCCTGATAAACATCAAGCATAAGAAGGAAGAATCCATCTGGACTTATGTTATCCAATTTAATGCTACTGTATTGAAGGTCCGAAATTTGGATCAATCAGTCGCAATGACCGCACTCAAAGGCGACCTCCAAAAGAATGATTTGCTATTCTCTCTGGAGAAGAAGTACCCCAGAAACTTTGCTGAACTGCTAGCTCAAGCTGAAGGTTACGCCCGAACTGAAGAGGCCTTCAAGGCTAGGGATGATGAAGCCTTTGATAAGCGGTGAATCGATGAGCTGGACGGACCTGCCGAGGAAGGAAAGTCAAACGAAGCTAGGCCATGCTCTCGAACTCCCTCTGAGCAAAAATAAGTCTGAACTTCCTTCGAGCTCAGAGGTAGAGAAGCCTGGACAGAAGGACATGGTGAGGTTCTCTCCAATAAAGATTTCACAACTATACCCCCCTCAATGCTCCTAAAACCCAAGTGCTGATGGAAATCAGGGAGCAACTGCCAAGGCCGAAAAGGATGCGCTCTCATCCCAGCAAGCATAATCCTAACAAGTTCTGCCTTTATCATCGTAATCATGGTCATGACATTGAGAAGTGTATCCAACTCCAAAATAAGATCGAGGAGCTCATCAGGTAAGGTAGGTTAGGCTGATTCCTGCAACGATGACCTGAAAGATGGGAAGATCGGTCGAGGGCATTGCCACAGCCTGAGCCACTAAGAGAGGAGGATCAATAAGAAGATCGGCCGCCTCTCGACATCATCAACACGATCTCGGAGGGACTTCGACAAGGAGAGGCCAGTGGATCTAAGGGATCGATGAAGAGATGGAGGACTAAAAAACCCATAATCTTCACTGAGGCAGATGCTCAGAGGGTCCAATTCTTCCATAATGATGTGGTTGTAATCTCTTTAAATATTGCTGACTACGATGTACGCCGTATTTTAGTAGATAATAAAAGCTCGATCGACATATTATTTTATGATGCCTTCTCGAAAATATCCTTACTCGATAACCACTTGGGGCCTATGAACTCTCCGTTGATAGGCTTCACTAGCGATGCCATACCAGTTGAGGGGATAATAACTTTGATCGTGATTATGGGGCAACGCCCGAAACTGGCTAAGGCACAGGTCGACTTTTTAGTCATAAGAACCCCGTCCGCCTATAATGCTATTCTTGACCGACCTAGTCTAAATGCACTTCGGGCAGTGGTATCAACTTATTATTTGAAGATAAAATTTTCGACGGATTATGGGATCGAAGAGGTCAGGAGAGATCAAGCTCTAAAAAGGCACTGCTACTCAATCGCCCTACATAAGGAAGAATAGTCCGACCCTTATCCTATTGATGGACTGGATGTTCGAGATGACCTTATCGAGGAGCGGGGTGAGCCTATGGAGGACCTCGTATCTATGTCCTTGAATGATAGGAATGCGGAGCACACTGTACAGATCGGCTCCAACTTAGGGGGATGAGGTTCCGGAGTAACTCATCACCTTCCTCAGAAAGAATGCGGATGTCTTTGCCTGAGCCCTAGCGGGTATGCCAAGAATTGATGTCAAAGTTATGGAACATCGATTGATCGTTGATCCAAAGTCTCGGTCGATAAAAGAGAAACTATGCAGCCATGCCCCGGAGAGGCAGAAAGCAATTATAGAAGAAGTAGGCAAGCTCCTCAAAGCTGGGTTCATTCGAAAAGTCAACTATCCGACCTGGATCTTAAATGTGATCCTCGTCAAAAAGGCAAATAATAAGTGAAGGATGTTTATAGACTTCAAAAAGCTGAATAAAGTCTGCCCAAAGAACAGCTACCCTCTTTCTATGATTGATCAACTGGTAGATGCAACCTCAGGCCATGAGTTTCTCACCTTCATGAATGCCTTCTCCAACTATAACCAAATACGGATGGTACCAGAGGATGAGGAAAAAATTATTTTTGTTACTGACCATGGTCTTTACTGTTATAGGGTTATGCCCTTTGGGCTCAAGAATGCTGGGGCAACATACCAGCACTTGATCAACAAAATCTTTAAGAAGCAGATCGATCGTAATATGGAGGTGTATGTGGATGACATGCTTGTCAAAAGTTGAGCTTCTATAAACCATCTTGTCGATCTTGAAGAGACCTTCAGTGCACTCAGAAAATACAAGATGAAGCTGAACCTAACCAAGTGTACCTTTGGTGTGACCTCTAGAAAGTTTTTGGAGTTTATGGTGTCGAGGCATGGGATTGAAGCAAATCCAGAGAAAATCTGAGCCATTCAAGAGATGATCGCTCCAAAGATAATAAAAAAAGTTCAATGCTTGACTGAAAAAGTGGCATCCCTAAATCGCTTCATCTCGAGATCGGCCGAGTGATGCATGCCCTTCTTCCAAGTTCTCAAGCAACCAAAGAATTTTTGCTGGATGATGGAGTACCAACGAACATTTGAGGAGCTCAAAAACTACCTCGACTCACTCCCACTGTTGGCAAAACCTAAATCTAAAAAAGAATTATTCTTATACTTAGCGGTCTCCCCGGCGGCCTTGGCAGCAGTCCTAGTCAAGGAGGAAGTGAAGATATGGTGGCCGATCTACTACATAAGCCAAGTCCTAAGGAATGCAGAGATCAGACATTCTAAGCTAGAAAAATTAGCTTACTCTCTTCTAATTACTATCAGGAGGCTCCGACTTTACTTCCAGGGGCACACCATAAAGGTCCTCATGGATCAACCAATAAAGACAGTCCTTCAGTGAATGGATGCTTTCAGAAGAATTGCAAAATGGACAATCGAGCTCATAAAATTTGATATCAATTATCGACCCCGATCATTGATCAAAATCCAAATATTAGCAGATTTTATAATGAAATGTACCATTTATGATGATGCCGAGCTTGAGCGGAATGAGATTGGTGCTTTACTGTCATAACCGAACCTCTCTGAAGAGATAGCCAACCTTTTCGAAGGTTTTTGGACTCTGTATGTGGATGGTTCGTTCAACTCTGCTGAAGCGGATGCAGGATTAGTCTTAGTCAGCCCCGAAGGAGTCATCATCGAGTATGAAGTGCTGATCATCGGATTAAAAATAGCAAGAGAATTAAAAGTAGATCAACTTCAAGTCTACAGTAATTTTCAATTAGTGGTCGGCCATGTTAGTGACAACTACGAAGCGTGGGAGGAAAGTATGATGAAATATCTTTAAAAAGTAAAGAACTTGACTCTAGTCTTTAGCTATTTTGGCATTCGACGGATTTCGAGGACAGAAAATATAAGAGCCGACCTCCTCTCTAAGTTGGCCACTTCAGCTCTAGTTGAACTGCCCAAAGAAGTATTTTTTGAGACACTGAAGTATCCAAGCTCAGAGGAATCATAGGTCATTTTGCAGACAAAATTTGAGCCAAGCTAGATTGACCCGTTGGTGGCATACCTCAAGGAGGAAATCCTTCCTCATGACCCAAAAGAAGCTCAAAAACTCAAGAATCAAGCCTCCCAGTACGTTTTGTACGAGGGCAGATTGTATAAGAGGTTGTATCCGCTGCCGCTGTTGAGATGTCTTCGATCTTCAGAAGTCAACTTCACATAATGAAAAGTGCATGAGAGAATCTGTGGAAGTCATGTAGGAGCCAAGTCTCTATCGTAAAAACTACTTCGATAAGGATACTATTGGCCGACCTTATACCATGATTCTATGGAGTACATCAGGAAATGTGACCGTTGTCAAAAGAATATGAGCATACAAAGACGGGCGACCTTCGAGCTTACTCCGCTAAGAGCACCCTGACCATTTGCATAATGGGGAATGAACATACTTGGTCCTTTTCTGACAGCATCCGGACAATGAAAGTTCCTCCTAGTAGCGATCGACTACTTCACCAAATGGATTGAAGTTGAATCTCTAGCCAAAATTATCAAGGCTGAGGTACAAGACTTCATCTGAAAGTCAATAGTCTATTGATTCGATCTACTCCGAATCCTTATAATCGATAACGGACGATAATTCATCAGAATTATTGGGGATAAATCCCACTTCCATTGAAGTCCAGCCTAGTGCTTAGCCTAATGCAGCTGGTAATCATGAAAGAACTTCAATCGAGAATTTTCTTCCCAGCAGCCAAACTTATTCAGTGATCGAACTACCCTAGTGGTCAAACCCAACTGAACTTTTCAGCGATCAAACTTCTTTTGGACTTCTCCAGTAGTCGAGCTTCTACAGAAGCTGAACTTCTTTCGGACTATTCCTTCAGTCGGACTTCTACGGAAGTTGAACTCCTTTCGGACTCCTCAGGCAGTCGGGCTTCTACGGAAGCCGAACTTCTTCTGGACTGCTCCTTCAGTCGGACTTCTATGGAAGCTTCTACGGTAGCTGAACTCCTTCCGAACTCCAGTAGTCAGGCTTTTAGGAAAGCCAAACTACTTCCAAACTCCTCCAGTAATTGGGCTTCTATGAAAGCCGAACTTCTTCCGAACTCCTTCAGTAGTCGGATTTCTATGAAAGTCGAACTTCTTTCGGACTCCTCAAGCAATCGAGCTTCTACGGAAGCCAAACTCCTTCCAGATTCCTCCTTCAGTCAGGCTTCTACAAGAGCCAAACTCCTTTCGACTTCCTCCTCCAGTCGGGCTTCTACGAAAGTCGAACTCCTTTTAGACTCCTCCAACAGTCAGGCTTCTATGGAAGCCGAACTTCTTTCGAATTATTCCTTCAGTCGAGCTTCTATGGAAGCCAAACTTCTTTCAAACTCCTCAAGCAGTCAGGCTTCTACGAAAGCCAAACTTCTTTCAGACTGTTCCTTCAGTCGAACTTCTAAGAAAGCTTCTACGAAAGTCGAACTTCTTCCAGACTGTTCCTTCAGTCAAACTACTACGAAAGTCAAACTCCTTCTGAACTCCTCAAGCAGTCGGACTTCTATGAAAGCCAAACTTCTTTCAGACTATTCCTTTAGTCGGGCTTCTATCAAAGCTTCTACGAAAGTCGAACTCCTTCCAGACTCCTCCTCCAGTCGGGCTTCTATAGGAGTCAAACTTCTTCTGAATTCTTCCTTCAGTCGGGCTTCTACGGAAGCCAAACTTCTTCCAAATTTCTCCAGCAGTTGGGCTTCTATGGGAGCCAAACTTCTTTTAGACTCCTCCAGCAGTCGAGCTTCTATGGAAGCCAAACTTCTTCCAAATTTCTCCTTCAATCAGGCTTCTATGGGAGCCGAACTCCTGCCGATTTTCTCCTCCAGTCGGGCTTCTACAGGAGCCAAACTTCTTCCAGACTCTTCCTTCAGTCGGGCTTCTATGAAAGCTGAACTCCTTCCAGACTTCTCCAACAGTCAAACTTTTATGAGAGCCAAACTCCTTCCGGACTCCTTTAGTAGTCGAGCTTCTACGAGAGCTGAACTCCTTCTGGACTATTCCTTCAGATGAATTCCTACGGACGATCCCACTACTAAATAGTTATAATTATCATTTATCACAATAATTATGATTATCATTTATCAGGACAATCATGATTGTCATTTATCAGGATGATTACGATGGTCATTTATCAGGACAGTCACGATTATCATTTATCAAGAGGGTTACGACGATCATTTATTAGGACAGTTACAATAAGCTCCATCTATAAAAAGACATCCTTCAGATACGTATTGGCTAAGCTTTCTTCTCCTTCCTAAAACTCTACCGAACTTCTCTCTGAGTCCTCAATTTCTGTTGGTCAGAAAAGCTAACTTGACCATCGTAGGGTCCTACTAGAGCCACCATCAGCAACTTTAGATGGGACTTTATTTTGCAGGTCACCGATGGTGACCTCGTCTTCCTTGACTCCAGCTCGATCCGACGTCAACCAAATTCTGCACCAACAGAATTGATGCTAGAAGAAGGGCCTCTGTCTCCGAGGTATCCTTATTTTTAAAGGAGTGCTCAATTGACCCTGCCAACCTTCTTCTACAAGGCTTGAGCCAGATCTATCTCTTCCTGCTCCATCGTCAGTGCTTCAACCACCTCCTCCACCAACGGTTACAATAGACTCGGAGTAGTTTAACCCACTGACGTAGCAGAGTCAGGGCCTTACCGAAATGGTGTAGGCCATGCGGCAACTCTCAGTGGCGATTCCATTAGGAAACATGCCATCAGGATGCCAAAAGCTGGTCCCAAAGAGGAGCACTTAGGCTGGCATACCCGACGCCCCTGAAAAGGAGAAACAGAGAGTAGAGAATCCTTGCTTGGATCATGGTTCTTCTCTAGAAAGGATATTCTCCCATCCACAGTCGAAAGTCTTTCAAGGTCTGCGATTGAGATGACGTTCTCGATCAAAAATTATAGAAAATGGATCAGAAACTGTAGAGGATAGATCGGCAGATTAAGGAGCTCGACCGCACTCATGGACTCCCTTCGAGCGCAAGCGAGGTCGAACTCCTCATCGAGCTCATCGTCAGGAAGCTTCGACAGAAGGGCACGAAGTTCTCCCCCCAAGAGATTTCACAAGAGAGCCGAACGAAGCTTAACCGCACTCACGGACTTCCTCCAAGCACAAGCGAGGCCAAACTCCTCGAGTTCATCATCAAGGAAGCCCCGACAAAAGGGTACAAAGTTCTCCCCCCAAGAGATTTCATAAAAGGGCTGAACGAAGCTCGGCCGCACTCACGGACTCCCCCCAAGGGCAAGCAATGCCAAACTTTTTCTCGAGCTCATCATCTAGAAAGCTTCGATAGAAGGGCACGAAGTTCTTCCCCTAGGAGATTTTACAAGAGGGCCGAACGAAGCTCGGTCATGCTCATGGACCCCCCTGAGCGCAAACAAGCCCAAACTTCTCGAGCTCGTCGTCAAGGAAGCTTCGATGGATGGGTGCAAAGGAGTTCCCCCGAGGAGGTTTCACAACTACGACTCCCTCAATGCTCTACAGACGTCGGTCTGAAGCAAGAGAAGATCAGCCAAGGGCATTACCATAGCTAGAACTATCGATGAGAGAGGAATAACAAAGAGATCGGCCGCCCCTTGGGATCATCAATGCTATTTCTCTAGGGGGAGGCTCGGTACTTCGATGAGCCATCATCTCTCAGTCTCAAAGCCAAGAGAAGCTTGCTCCAAATTGAGAAGGTCAGCATAAAATAGAGAAGTTGTCCAATCCGAAACTTATCATCTGAAGGCTCGGAGGAACAACGCTCCTACAACCTCGAAACTCAAAGAATCTGAGAATATACTATCCGAAAGAAGCAACCAAAAGTGGCCATGTTAGGAACAGGAGGAGAACCTTATCCTAACATAAGCAAAGTCAAAGGCTTTATTCATTTTAGATGAGATAGGAGTAGAGGCCCTGACAACGGCCCTTATATACCTCCATAGCCCATTAGAAACAGAAGGAGGACCTCATCCTAATGTGAGCAAAATCGAAGGCCTCATTCATTTTAGACGAAATGGGGGGAGAGGTCCTGACAACGGTCCTTATGTGCCCCCACAGCCCATTAGAAATAGAAAAAGAACCTCATCCTAACATGAGTAAAGTTAAAGGCCTCATTCATTTTAGATAAGATGAAGGGAGAGATCCTGATAACGATCCTTATGTGCCCCCACAGTCCATTAGGAATAGAAGGAGAACCTCATTCTAATGTGAGCAAAGTCAAAGGCCTCAATCATTTTAGACGGAATAAGAGAAAAGGCTCCAAAGATGATCC
Organism: Cocos nucifera; assembly: GCA_006176705.1. Lineage (NCBI taxonomy): Eukaryota > Viridiplantae > Streptophyta > Magnoliopsida > Arecales > Arecaceae > Cocos > Cocos nucifera. Next base: position 275,352 of record QRFJ01002479.1, on the reverse strand, counting down.
CATTATGCTCGACAACAATAGGAGACAAGACCTCCCCCAAGCTTCAACTACACCTTCAACCTTAGCTAGAGACAAGGTGCAGAGCCCTGAAGAGGACTTCGACTATCGCCTTTTTCGTACTCCCTTTCTTTGAGTTTCGAACTTGAAAGTGGAGGAACTATTATTGGGGATAAATCCCACTCCCATCGAAGTTTAGTTCGATGCTTAGCCTAATGTAGCTGGTAATCACGGAAGAGCTTCAATCGAAAATTCTCTCTCCAACAGTCGGACTCATTCAATAGTCGAACTACCCCAGCGGCCAAATCCAATCGAACTTTTCAGCGGTCGAACTCCTTTCAAACTTATTCAGCAGTCAAACTTTTATGGAAGCCAAACTTCTTTCGAACTATTCCTTCAGTCAGGCTTCTATGGAAGCCAAATTCCTTCCGAACTCCTCAAGCAATCAGGCTTCTATGGAAGCCGAACTTCTTTTGGACTGTTCCTTCAGTCAAACTTTTACGAGAGCTTCTATGGTAGCCAAACTTCTTTTGGACTCCTCCAGTAGTTGGACTTCTATGAAAGCCGAACTTCTTCTGGACTCCTCTAGTAGTAGGGCTTTTATGAAAGTCGAACTTTTTTCAAACTCCTCCAGCAGTCGGACTTCTACGAAAGTTGAACTTCTTTCGGATTTCTCCTTCAGTCAGACTTCTATGGAAGCCAAACTCCTTCCGATTTTCTCCTCTAGTCAAACTTCTATGGAAGTCGAACTCCTTCCGAACTTCTTTAGCAGTCGAGCTTCTATGGAAGCCAAACTTCTTTCGAACTATTCCTTCAATCGGATTTCTATGGAAGTCGAACTTCTTCCAGACTACTCAAGCAGTCGGGCTTCTATGAAAGCCAAATTTCTTCCGGACTGTTCCTTCAATCGGACTTCTATGGAAGCTTCTACGAAAGCCAAACTTCTTTCGGACTATTTCTTCAGTCGGGCTTCTACAGAAGTCGAACTCCTTCCGGACTTCTCAAGCAGTCAGGCTTCTATGGAAGCCAAACTTCTTTTGGATTGTTCCTTTAGTCGGGCTTCTATGGGAGCTTCTATGGAAGCCAAATTTCTTCTGGACTCCTCCTCCAGTCAAACTTCTATGGGAGCCAAACTTTTTTCGAATTTTTTCTTCAGTCGGGCTTCTAAGGAAGCCAAACTCTTTTCAAATTTTTTCTAGTCAGTCGGACTTCTATGGAGCCAAACTTCTTCCAGACTTCTTCAACAGTCGGGCTTCTATGGAAGCCAAACTTCTTTCGAATTTTTCCTTCAGTCGGGCTTCTATGGGAGCCGAACTTCTTTTGATTTTTCCTCCAGTCGGGCTTCTATGGGAGCCAAACTTCTTTCGGACTCCTCCTTTAATCAGGCTTCTATGGGAGCCGAACTTCTTCCGGACTCCTCCAGCAGTCGGACTTCTACGGGAGCCGAACTCCTTCTGGACCATTCCTTCAAACGAATTTCTATAGATGATCCCACAACTGAACAGTTATAATTATCATTTATCATGATAATTATAATTGACATTTATTAGGATAATTATAATTGTCATTTATCAGGATGGTTACGATGGTCATTTATCAGGATAATCACGATTGTCATTTATCAGAATGGTTATGATGGTCATTTATCAGGACAGTTACAATAAGCTTCGTCTATAAAAAGGCACCCTTCATATACGTATTGGCTAAGCTTTCTTCTTTTTTTTGAAACTCTGTCAAACTTCTCTTTGAGCACTCTATTTTTATTGGCCAAAAGAGCTAACTTGACCATCAGAGGGTCCTACCAGAGCCATCACCATCAACTCCGGATGAAACTTTATTTTGTAGGTCACCAATGGCGACCTCATCTTCCTCGACTCCAATTCGATCCAGCATCAACTAAATTCTGCACCAATAGAATTGGCACTAGAGGAAGGACCTCTATCTCCAAGGTACTCTTGTTCTTAAAGGAGTGCTCAATCGACTTTGCCGATCTTCTTCTATAAGGCCTAAGCCAGATCCATCTCTTCCTGCTCCATCGTCGGCACTTCAACCACCTCCTCCATCGATGGCTACAATAGATTCGGAGTAGTTTAACTCGCTGATGCAGCGAAGTCAAGACCTCACCGAAATGGTGTAGGCCATGCGACAGCCTTCAGTGGCAATTCCACCAGAAAATACACCATCGGAATGTCAGAAACTGATCCCAAAGAGGAGCACTTGGGCTGGCATACCCGACACCCCTAGGAAGGAGAAACAAAGAGCAGAGGATCCTTGCTTGGATCATGGTTCTTCTTCAGAAGGAACCTTCCTCCACGCACAGTCGAAAGCCTTCTAAGATCTATAAATGAGATGACGTCCTCGATCAAAAACTTTAGAGAATGGATCAAAAATCGTAGAGGATAGATCGACAGATTGAGAAGCTCGACCGTGCTCATGGACTCCCCCTGAGCATAAGAGAGGCCAAACTCCTCCTCGAGCTCATCGTCAGAAAGCCTCGATAGAAGGACACAAAGTTCTCCTCCTAAGAGATTTCACAAGAGGGTCGAACGAAGCTCGACCGCACTCATGGACTCTCCTCGAGCGCAAGCGAGGTTGAACTCCTCCTCGAGCTCATCATTAAGGAAGCTCCGATAGAAGGACACAAGATTCTTCCCTTAGAAGATTTCACAAGAAGGTTGAATGAAGCTCGATCGCGCTCATAAACTTCCCTCGAGTGCATGTGAGGCCGAACTCCTCCTCGAGCTCGTCGTCTAGAAAACTCTGACAGAAGGGCACGAAGTTCTCCCCCTAAGAGGTTTCACAAGAGGGCCGAATAAAGCTCGGCCATACTCACGGACCCCCCCTCCCCCGAGCACAAACAAGCCTGAACTCCTCCTCGAGCTCGTCGTCAAGGGAGCTTCGACGGAAGGGCGCGAAGGAGTTTTCCCGAGGAGGTTTCACAACTACGATCTCCTCAATGCTCCACAAACGTCGGCTTGGAGCAAGAGAAGATCAGCTAAGGGCGCTACCATGGCTAGAACTACCGATGAGAGAGGAACAACAAGAAGATTGGCCGCCTCCTGGGATCATCAATGCTATTTTTCGGGGGGGTCTCGATATTTCGGCGAGCCATCATCTCTCAGCCTCAAAGCCAAAAGAAGCTTACTCCAAATTAAGAAGGCCAGCATGAAATAGAGGAGGTTGTCCAGCCCAAAATTTATCGTCTAAAAGAACTCGGAGGAATAATGCTCCTACAACTTTAAAACTCAGAGAATTTGATAATGCACTGCCTGCAAGAAGCAATCAAAAGTGGCCATATTAGGAACAGAAGGAGAACCTCATCCTAACATGAGTAAAGTCGAAGGCCTCATTCATTTTAGACGAGATGGGGGGAGAGGCTCTGACAACGGCCCTTATGTGCCCCCATAGTCCGTTAGGAACAGGAGGAGGACCTCATTCTAATGTGAGCAAAGTCGAAGGCCTCGTTCATTTTAGACGAGATGGAGGAAGAGATCCCAACAACGTCCCTTATGTGCCCCTATAGCCCATTAGAAATAGGAGGAGAACCTTGTCCTAACGTAAGCAAAGTCGAAGGCCTCATTCATTTTAGACGAGATGGAGGAAGAGGTCCTAATAATGATCCTTATATGACCCACAGCTCATTAGGAATAGAAGGAGAACCTCATCCTAACGTGAGCAAATTCGAAGGTCTTGATCATTTTAGATGGGATGAGAGAAAAGGCCCCAAAGATGATCTCATTATGCTCAACAATAATAGAAAATAAGACCTCCCCCGAGCTTCAACCACACCTTCAACCTCGGCTGGAGACAAGGTGCAGAGCCCTGAAGAAGACTTCGACAGTCGCCCTTTTCATACTCCCTTCCTTCGAGTTTCAAACTCAAGAGTGGGGAGACTATTATTGAGGATAAATCTCACTCCCATCGAAGTTCAGTCCAGTGCTTAGTCTAATGCAGCTAGTAATCACGAAAGAGCTTCAATCGAGAATTTTCTCTCCAACAGTTGGACTCATTCAGTGGTCGAACTACCCCAGCGGTTAAATCTAACTGAACTTTTCAGCGGTCGAACTTCTTCCGAACTCCTCCAGCAGTCGGGTTTCTATGAAAGCCGAACTTTTTTTAGACTATTTCTTCAGTCGTGCTTCTATGGAAGCCAAATTTTTTTCGAACTCCTCAAACAGTCGGGCTTCTATGGAAGTCGAACTTCTTTTGGACTGTTCCTTCAGTTGGACTTTTATGAAAGCTTCTACGGTAGCCGAACTCCTTCCGAATTCCTTTAGTAGTCAGACTTCTATGAAAGCCAAACTTCTTTCAGACTCCTCCAGTAGTCAGACTTCTATGGAAGCCGAACTTCTTTCGGACTTTTCCAATAGTCGGACTTCTATGAAAGCCGAACTCCTTCCAAATTTCTCAAGCAGTCGGGCTTCTATGGAAGCCAAACTCCTAGATTTCTCTTTCAATCAGGCTTCTACAGATGCCGAACTTCTTTCAATTTTCTCCTCCAATTGGGCTTCTATGGGAGACGAACTCCTTTCAAACTCCTCAAGTAGTCGGACTTCTATAGAAGCCAAACTTCTTCCGGACTGTTCCTTCAGTCAGACTTCTATGAAAGCCGAACTCTTTCTAAACTTCTTAAGCAGTTGGGCTTCTACGAAAGCTGAACTTCTTCTGGACTGTTCCTTCAGTCGGACTTCTATGGGAGCTTCTACGGAAGCCAAACTTCTTCTGGACTATTTCTTCAGTCAGACTTTTATGGAAGTTGAACTCCTTTCAGACTCCTCAAGCAGTCGAGCTTCTATGAAAGTCAAACTTCTTCTAGACTGTTCCTTCAATCGGGCTTCTATGGAAGCTTCTATGGAAACCAAACTCCTTCCAAACTCTTCCTCCAATCGGGCTTCTACGGGAGCCGAACTTCTTCCAAATTTTTTCTTCAGTCGGACTTCTACGGGAACTAAACTTCTTCCAAATTTTTTCAGCAATCGGGCTTCTACGAGAGCCGAACTTCTTCCATATTTTTCCTTCAGTTAGGCTTCTACGGAAGTCGAACTTCTTTCAATTTTCTCCTCCAGTCGGACTTCTACGAGAGCCGAACTTCTTTCGGACTCCTCCTCTAATCGGGCTTCTATGGGAGCCGAACTCCTTCCGAACTTCTCCAGCAGTCGAATTTTTATGGGAGCCGAACTCCTCCAACAGTCAAACTTCTACGAAAGTCGAACTCATTCCGAACTATTCCTTCAAATGGATTCCTATAGGCGATCCCACTACTGAATAGTTATAATTATCATTTATCATGATAATCATGATTGTCATTTATCAGAATGGTTACAATGATCATTTATCAAGACAATCACGATTGTCATTTATCAGGAAGGTTACGATGGTCATTTATTAGGATAGTTACAACAAGCTCCATCTATAAAAAGGCATCCTTCAGATACGTATTGGCTAAGCTTTCTTCTTCTTTTCGAAACTTAGCCGAACTCTTCTCTGAGCACTCTATTTCTATTGGCCAAAAAAGCTAACTTGACCATCGGAGGGTCTTACCGAAGCCACCACCACCAACTTCGAATGGAACTTTATTTTATAGGTCACCGACGACGACCTCATCTTCATCGACTCCAACTCGATCCGACGTCAATCAAATTCTACACCAACAGTTGACAACAAATTTTTTTGATCTAGCGAGGCACTATAACTTTCGCTTAAAAAATTTTTCCCAAGTCATGAACAACTAACCTTTATCGGTTAACCTCGATTAAGTCCCGATGTAGGTTGCCTTAACGAGCATCCAAAGAATCAAGCTTTCCAATTAATTAATAATTTTATATAAAATTGAGTAGAAATTTAGGAGTACTTCTACTTGAAATTTGGGAATTGGAAGGTTGAACCTTTGCTTTATGAGAGTTCAAATGACTGCCTCCCAATTTTTTTCATTTGAATATTCATAAAGATTCAAGATAACTCCAATCTGGAGATCGAGAGTTTATGATCTCAGAATAGTATCAATACGGAGATCGATATTCTGTTAAAGAAATAACATCAATCCGGAGATCAGTATTTAACAGAAGTCCAGGATAACATCGATCTGTAGATCGATATTTAACAGAAATCTAGGATAACATCGATCTAAAAATCAGTTTTGATGATAGGAGAATTTTCTCCTTTTGTGCCTTTCGGGGATTTACCGATCTGGGGATCAATTTTAAGGATAGAGAGATCTTATCTCCTATACCCTTCAGGGCTTTACTGATATCAAAATCGATTTTTAAAATAGGAAGATCTTATCTCCTATGCTTTTTGGGACTTTACTGATCTGAGAATCGATTTTTTAAGATAGGAAGATCTTATCTCTCGTGCTCTTTGGAGCTTTATCGATCTAAAAATTAGTTTTTAAGATAGAAAGATCTTATCTTCTTTTTAGGGCATAGCCTCTTTTTAATTTAGCTCGGTTTTTCACCAAGATAGTCAAAAGAATTCGACATTTTGGAGAGAAGTCTTGAAAAGTTTTCAATGAGACAAGATTTTTAGAATCTTTATTAGAAATCATTGATGATACACTAAGATTTTCAACATTCCATATTCTTGAAATATTTAAACTATCTAAATTCTTAATTCTGTATGCCCCCGATCGTACCACTTTAGTGATTTGATATGGCACTTTTCAATTTAAGGTGAGTTTTTTTTGTTCCAGGGGTTTTGAAACTTCAACTTGATGGAGGACCAAATCATCTTTTCGAAAGATTTTTGGTTTTACCTTAGTGTTGTAATATCTGACCACCATTGTTTGTAGGTTATCATTCGAATTTATGCTCTTTTTTTAATTTTCTCTAGCAGGTCGAAATCGATTCTCAGTCGATTCAAGTTGCTTTTCTCATGAAAGTTTTCCACTCTTGAGAGGCTGGTTTCCATCAATATTACTGTCTTTGATCCAAACATGAGTTTGAAAGACATTTCTCTGGTCGGTTGTCTGGAAGTAGTTTTGTAAGTCCAAAGGATATTGTATAGTTCATTAATCCAGGGATCTTTAACTTCAGTGAGCCTGGTTTTTAAGCTTTGGAGAATTATTTGATTTATAACCTCAGTTTCTTCATTAAATTATGGATATCTTACTGAGGTTAATTTGTGGTTGATGTGCAATTCAGAATAGAATTTTTTGAATTTTGCATTATCAAATTGCTTTTCGTTATTAGTAATAATCATCCGGGGGAGATCAAAATGGCAGATGATCAATTTTCAGATAAAGTCCTGCATTTTTTTCTCAGTAATTTAAGACAGTGGTTCAGCTTCTATTTATTTAGTGAAGTAATCAATTACAACCATCAGGAATTTTCTTTATCCTGTAGCCATGGAGAATAGCTCGAGAATATCTATCCCCCAAATAGCAAAAGGCTAAGAAACAGTAATCGATATGAGTTCAGCAGTTGGTTGGTGCTGAATGTTTGCATATCTCTAACATTGATTATATTTATTGACAAGGCCAGCAGTATCTTTTTGTATGGTTGGCTAGTAATAATTCTATTGGATTATTTTATATGCCAAGGACCTGCCCTCCAAGTGGTTGCTGCAGATCCTTTCATAAACCTTCTGAAGGGCATAATCAACCTCCAAGAGCCTTGGGCACCAAAGCAGAGAAAAAAAAGACCTTTTATAGAGTCTTCTATCTAGGATGACATATCAGGAAGCTTGTCTCTTGATCTTCCTTGCCTCAATAGGATCATTGGGTAGCATTCCTCTATCTAAATAATCCATTAAAGGATCTATCCAGCTCAGTTCATGATTCATTTAAGCAATCATTAGGATTTTTGTATTGGGTTGCTCAAGAACATCAATGAATACTTTTTGGTTGAGGTTGAAAAATCCTAATATGATAAGATGTGAAAGTGCATCAGCTCGGATATTTTTCAATCTCGATATTTGAATGATTTTGAAATTATCAAAATTCTTTGATAATTTTTTTGTATTATGTAAGTATTGAAATATAATAAAATCTTTGGCTTCATATCGATCTAATACCTATCCGACGATGGGTTGGGAGTCAGTGAAGACCTTAAGCTTTTTGATGTTGAGCTCTTTTGCCACTTTGAATCCCATAATGAAGGCTTCATATTCGGCTCCATTATTGAAAGTCTTAAAATTGAATCTCAGAGCATATTCAATAATAGCTTCTTTCGGACTAACCAAAATCAAACTAGCATCACTTTCTTGGGCATTTGAAGCTCCATCCATACATAAAAGCCAATTAGATTCTCCCATAATTTCTTTCTAGATTTTTGGGATCAAATCTTTCTCAGGTATTTGAGCATTCTATCATAAAGTCGGCCAGCATCTGAGCTTTTATGGATGGTCTAGGTCGATAATAAATATCAAATTCATTGAGTTCGATGACCTATTTGGCCAATCAACCAAATGTATCAGGTCGTTGAAGAATCGATCTTCATGGTTGGTCCGTTAAGACAATAATAGAGTGAGTCTAGAAGTATGGTTGAAGTCTTTTGGCTATCATGATTAGAGAATAAATTATTTTTTGATTCTGGAATATCAAGTTTCTGCATCTTACAATAATCTACTGGTATAGTAAATAGGTCTATGCATCCCTACATCTCGAACTAGAATCGAACTGACAACGTTAGATGAAATGGATAAATATATGAATAAATTCTCACTGTCAACTGATTTTGATAGTAGTGGGACTGAGCCAAGGTATGCATTGAGTTTGTCAAAGGCGGATTGATATTTCTCTAACTGCCTAAAATCTTTGATTTATTTTAATATTTTAAAGAATGGAAGATATTTTTTAGCTAACCTGAATATAAATCTGCTGAGAGATGCCACTTGCTCTGTAAGCCATTGTACATTTTTCAGAGAGCTCAAGGGTTTCATCTTAAGTAATGCTTGAATTTTTTTAGGGTTAGCTTCTATTCCTCTCTCGGTTATAAGAAAATCAATAAATTTTTTGGCCATGACTTCGAAAGCATACTTATTGGGGTTAAGTTTCATCTGGTACTTACAGAGCTCTTCGAATGCTTCTTCCAAGTTGGTAATGTACTGATCATCCTTCGTGCTTTTAACCAGCATGTTATCAACATAAACTTCTATATTGCGACTGATCTGATGCTTGACAACTTTATTGACTAAGCATTGGTAGGTGGCACCTATATTTTTCAAATCGAAAGGCAAAATTTTATAAGAATACAAATCTTTGTCAGTGATGAAAATTATATTTTCTTCATTTTTTGGAGCCACTTTGATTTGATTGTAGCCAGAAAAGGCATTCATAAAGCTTAACAGCTTATGCACTAAGGTTGCATCAACCAATTGGTTAATTTTTGGAAGAGAAAAGCTATCCTTGGGGCAAGCTTTGTTGAGGTCAGTAAAATCAATACAGATTCTATATTTCTTGCTTGTCTTTTTAACCATCACAACATTGGCTATCTAATTTGGGTATTGTGCTTATCTGATAAACCACACTTTATGAAGCTTGTTAATTTCCTCATCTATTGCCTTTTGCCTTTTCTGGAGCAAAATTTTTTTTCTTTTGTTTCATAGGCCTATGTTTGGGATCAATATTCAGCTTATGTGCGATAATGTGAGCAGGTATTCCTAGCATATCTAAGGCTAACCAAGCAAACATATCGATATTTTGCCTAAGGAAGAAGATCATTTTTTTTTTTAGATCGATATTTAACCAAGCTCTTATTTGGACAGTTTTCTCCGGATCTTTCTAAGGGAACAGTAATGAGTGGTTCAGCAGACTCATCTCGACTTTTTCCATCCTCACTTTCAAACTCTTGGTCGGAATTTTCAATTAGTGGGTTTTTGTCTGACTCTTTTATTTGTGAAGCTATCAGAAAATATTGTTAGGCCAACATTTGATCTTCATGCATTTTTTCGATATTGGACTTGATCAGAAATTGGACTAGTATGTGGTAAGTTGAGACTATCATCCTGAGAGCGTTGAGCTCAGATCGGCCAAGGATGGCGTTATAGGTACAAAATATCCTGATGATCAGGAATGTAAGTTGTATGGTCGACTGATAGGGTTCTCTTCCAGTAGTGACTAATAATGTGATTTCTCTTTTAATCGCCATCGAGTTGCTTGAAAATTTAAATAGTGGGCTACTGACTTGCCTCAATTTACTTATCATATTTATCTTTGAGAGAGCATCATAGAATAATACGTCTGTTGAACTTTTACTGTCTATTAAAATTTTTTTATATCATAATTTGCTATCATCATGGAGATGATGACAACATCATTATGGGATGTTTAGATCCTTTGGACATCTTCATAAAAGAAAAATAATATTTTTTGGGTGCTGTCTTTTTGGAGAGGGACTCCTAGATGCCCTCCGTGGTCTGCTGCCTTGCGAGATCATGTTGATGACTCCTACAGTCGATCGATTATGTTCAGCAGCGTCATCTGGCTTCTAGTGCAACTCCGGGACTTGATTTGCCCGATCTCAGACATACTTGCTGAGATAACCTCGACGAATTAAAGCCTCAATCTCAACCTTGAGTTGACGATATTCTTCAGTGTTATGCCCGTGATTCCTATGAAAGCAGTAGAATTTGTTCGTCTCATTTAGTAGCAAGGGCCTTCATGGGGTTAGGACGGCGAAGATATTTTTGGATCTCTATCTCTATTAGGATCTACGATCGAGGGATGGACAAGAAAGCGTAGCTATCAAATTTTCGAGAAGGACTTCAGGACCTCAGATCTTTTCAAGGTGGCTCGCTGGTGCTCCCCTGATTCCTGCGTTCTTCCTCATGGGGTCATTTCTTTTTCGTTTTATTCTTTTCTCCTTCTTGCTCAACTTCTCCACTTCTTCAGCATGGGCATACTTTCGGATTCAAGCCAGCATTCTCTCATAGTTTTCTGAAAAGTTCTTATTAAAGGAGAAGACCAAATGGTAGCTTTTGAGTTTCCGCTTCAAGGCTAACATGGCGATGGACTCATTGAAGTTTTTTACTTCAAGAATGACCACGTTAAAATGGGCCATATACTCATGGAGGAATTCATCCTCCTGCTACACTACGAAGAAGAGACTGTCCGAGTGCTTTAAAAATAAATGGTTGCTTCTAAAATAGGCCATAAAGAGCCTGCTCAACTAGTCAAAAGATGAAATGGACCCCGAGTGGAGTCCAGAGAATCATATTCTTGCAGATTTCTTGAGAATGATACGAAAGGCCATATAGAGGAAGGCATCAGATGCATCTTGGAGCCTCATCACATCTCTGTATCTCTCAAGATGGTCTTGAGGGTCTGTGGAACCGTCGAAAGGTTCCAATATGGGCATTTTGAATCAGGATAGGACCGATTCATTCAAAATTTCAGCAGAAAATGGAGACGTGAGGTAAAAATCCTTCTTACTCTGAGAAGGCCTTTCGAGCTATACCTCTTTCAGCTTTTTTTTAAGATCCTGAAGCTTCTGCTCCAGATCTGCCTCCCATAATGGCTTCTTGCTGTAAGAGGTCAATTCAGCTTCGTAGGAGTGTTCTTCTTGATCAAGAAAGTGCTCTAGATGAAGTTCTTGAGGGGTTGGAAGATAGTTGGTTTGCGACAGCCCCTTAAGGAACAGATTCTTGCCATCGCTTCGTTGTTTGCAAGAGCTATTGCATAGCATTGGTGAGGGCTTGGACCTATTGCACTAAGAGATTGAATTATTGTGGATCAATTATTGCCAGAGGATGGGATTAGACCATCTTCAGAGGGATTCTCAGGAAAGATGAAGTCAGATTCTGCACTTTCTTTATCATTATTATGAAATTATGGGTATGTGCCCTCCTTCTAGCGCCAATATATTGTAGCAGAACTTTAAATTTTTCGAAAAGATTCATGCTGGAGAGCTGGTCTGAGACTAGATCGACTTAAATCATGGACTAATCTGCAAGAAAAAATTTAAGAATCGGTAGGATATCATCTGGTTTAGTACCCTCCAATGCTTAAATCAGCTGAAGTCTTATCAATAGATAGTGAAAATGGAAGATTGAAAGGCAGTATAAGAGGGCTAATATAAAGAGAGAGTTCGATCTTTCTTCAGTGAAAAAGTTGAGAGTAGATTTCAGCAGAATTTGTGCTCTCTCCATCCTTTCCTTCGGAACGGTATCCTGCCCCTTTATTTATAGAGGAGTTTGCTTAGACCTTAAGGAGAGTCTGTTAGGCTGTTAGCTTGTTATAACAAAATGATCAGTTGGATTGCAGCTATTGGCTATCTACCTTGGTGGCGATTAGCTGTAATGCAGCTAGAGAAGAGCCGTGACTTGATTGTAGAGTAGCTGGAGATCAATTAGTTTGTCGGATCACGTCGAGATCAGTGTTTTACTGATCTCGTAGTATGGCGAGGTTGGTGATCTACCGATCTTGGTACGATAAAGTTTAGACGGCCTCTTATAGAAGGGGAGATCGATATCTGACTGATCTCAAAATAAAGAGATCGATGACAAACTGATCTTGAGACCATGCAAGCGGTCACTGCTATTGAGGTCGGTACAAATTCAATCTTCTATGGAAGAAAGATTGTAGTTAGTTTTCAGAGCGGTAGAGTACTGGTCCAGGTTTATATGGTTAACCTGAGGTCAGTTTAATACCGGTCTTACTCTATAGTAAGTCGGAGCATTCTTGAGGATGATGATTTACCGATTTGGATGATATGATCGTCGGTTTATTTTCGATTTGGTTTGGTCAAGTCGATATTCTATCTAGCCATGGTACAGATTATAGACCGAGTTCCAGGTCGTGAGACTGATGCTTCATTAAGATGGGGTATTTTACCAACAAACTGATTATTCCATTAAGATGGAAAACCGAACTCCACACTCCGAAAAGAACTACCAGCTTAACTCTACGTGGAGTAAAACACAATTGCTGTCAGAATGGGACCTTCTAAAACATATTTGCCATTTATGCTGAAAAGCTTGCATGATACGAATCTGGAAAAGTGCAACAACTATACCTCATTCTATAAGCAAGTTAATGAGATGGACTACTTTCCTTCCTATTACAACCTCCTATTAGCAAACAAGTTAATGAAGTAGACGACTTCCCCATATAACTGCATAACAATAGTATCACAAAAATCAATAATGGTATGTCAGATTTTTTTTAAAAAAAAAAAGGCCTTGAAAGCTGCTTTTTCAAGTGTCGATAGTAGAATGTTCTATCCATCGGGAAGGATTTTGGTGACAACACCTGAAGATAGAATGCCAACATGAATGAAAAACATGATCGTCTCTCAGTGGAAGGATTTCTCAGTTCAGTTAATCTACGTAGAGTGAATCAATCCTTAAGGAATCCCCGAAAAGGCTGCCACCCAATGGATGTATAAAAGTGATGAAGTTGGCATAAACAATTTATTAACTTTTGAGAATTATTAACGAAAAACTTTACCAAAACAAAATGTTTCCTCATTTCTGTTCTGATTTCTCAGGTCTTCTTTTCCATTTTCTTTTCCATTTTGTTGATTTTACTTTATGCACCAGCTACCGTAAGTCAGGTTGCTCATGGATGGCTGTATTTCTATCAAAGTGCTACTCTTGTTCTAAGAAGCACCTAGAAAATTTTCAGATAACCTGTTACCTGGCTATTCCATCGCCCCACAAAAAGCTTTTCCTGGTGCCCCCTTGAATATTAAGTTTTCTTTTCTTTTCTTCGGTAGAGGAGAAGAGATTACACCCTTGGATATATCATTCCTACAGCATCAGCCATTACAAGAGAGTGGAGCTCCGTAGGAAGGTCATGGGTCCAAATCCGAGACTACTGAGAGAAAGAAGCCTGTTTAGCAAGATAGTCCGCTGGTTCGTTCCCTTAACGACTAACATGGGAGAATTGGAAACCTGGCATCTCAAAGCATAAGCGCCTGATACATGCCAATGTGGGATGACCTGGACAGTCAATGACGTTGAGGCAATTGATGACTGTTGTTTAGTCACCCTCAATATGAATCCTATTTTTCTGGATAAGATTGGTCGCCATTTCAATTGCCGCCAACGCTGCCGTTAGTTCCACTTCAATAACCGATGTAATATGAACCGACATTGAAGCTGCAAGGAGAACTCTGCCCATGTGGTCATGATTTAGAAATCCCACACCTGTTGCGTTAGTTGTTAACGAGCCATCAAAGTTGATTTTTATGTGACCTGGTTGTGGAGGCTGCCAAGAGACAAGAAATTGTTGAGAAGGATCCACAAACGTGGAATGTGGCTGCCCCAGATTGCAGATCCCTGAATTTTCCTCATCTTCAGCCAACCAAAGTATTCATTCACAAGGTATGCGACCTCAACCAGAATCTTTGAAGAGTCCATGTACTTGCTCTAAAAGATGGCTTCATTTCTTTCTTGCCATAACCTCCATAACAAATAAGAAACAAAGGATTTGCCCCAGCAAACTGACATAGAAGAGAAAGTTGAGAGAATAAACTGAATGGCCTGCTGACAGTTGTAAACCCCAGTGTTCTGAGATTGATAGACCAAATTCCAGATTGGCAAAACAATGCTGCAATGAAAGAACTGCATGGTCTACTGATTCGACCTCATGATTGCACCTGCCACAAAGTGGCGAGAGCCCCTGAATCCTCATTGAGATAAGGTCTCTAGTAGGTAATTTGTTTAGCAATAACTTCCATTGAAATAATTGTACTCGCATGTGAGCTTTAATCTTCTACATTCTTGCAAACAAGTGACCCTGCAGGGTAGTCTTTGGCATTGGGAAAGATAAGATTCTTGAACAATTATCGTAGTGCTGAATGTATTTTCCCAGCAAAGTTTATCGTCTTGTGGTGATCCTGTGAAAGGGGTCGCAAAAATCTGATTGGCAATTGAAGGATAGAAACATCAAGTGATCAGGGATGCATTCCAGGTAGCACAGGGGTTTATAAAATGACCAACGCTAGGATGGGAAGCAATTGTAATGGCTCCACAATATTTTACACCAGATTGTTTCTTCAACAATTTCCGTCGACTCACAAGAGGAGCATCCCTAAAGGAGGTTTCCTATCATTTCTCCATGCAGGGCAGTAAACATATCATAAAGCAATAGCCAAAGCAAATCAAAGCTACATCGATTGATGAGATAACCACAGCACCATGCTTTAACACAAGGTTTGAAAGCCCAAGCAATAGCTAATAAGTCCACCACCCACCCACTCACCCACCTACGAATTTACAAATATAATGCTTTAGTGCTGCTCACACTAAAGAAAGTGTGGGAGACCAAGTTCATGGTCCTCATCAACATGAACATGCACCACTACCAAGATGAGGAAGATATTCCACCAGTAAGTTGAACCGTTCAGATTGTTCCAACCAACATGAAAATTTTGGTGCATATGTAGAAAAGATTTATGGAATGATCCGGGATAATCATCTAAACAAGGGCAAAAAGGAAAAGAGAATTCTGAAATGAATGGTAGCTCACAAAGTGAAAGACTAATGCTCACAATGTTGGGGACCAACCGGGTATATTGTCTAGAGAATATGGGCCTCCAAGACCTAAGGATCACTGTCAAGTTTAACCAAAATTTTAGAACAACAGCGACAACCAAGGGCCTAACAAATTGCCGACCAAATATAGCCCGCAAGGTTGGTGACCCAAGGGGCTGAGCATCAAACTTGATTTTTCTAATGTACCAAAAAAATAAAAAAAGAAAGACTTGATATTTCTGATAAACTGTTAGCGAAGTCAAGCCTCCTCTAGCATCAGCAACTGTGCACCAGCTCGAGAAGTTGCCAGCATAAACTCCGGCATAACCCTCAACAATGCATCGAGATGGTTAAGCAACAGTGTGTTGAGATGGTTGTAGAATTTTTTTCATCCAATATACTTATATGATATTTGTTTATTAACTTTGTCTATAGCACATACGATAGACTAGGTTTGTCCAAAAATTTCTTCTAAAATAGAGGACTAGAGTTGAGAGCCTCCAGACTAATGGAAGAGGAGAAGCCCATAACATCCAAAACTCTTATGTTTGTTTTGAATTAGAACAGAAGTTAGACTCCTATCTTACATAGAAGATGATAGTTAGTTTTGATTTTCATCACTTTTTAAAAATTTTAATAGAAAAGTGGAATGTAATAGATTTAGATATATAGATATTGAATTTTTGCATGTTCTTATTTTAAGTGTATTTTTTTATGGAATGTAGTAGATTTAGACAAGTATCAGCACGATTTTTTGGACTTTAAATGGCTTTCCAGTTTTTTTTTGCATGTCTTTTATGGATTATAAATTGCTTTTTTTAATAACTTAGATGAATTTTCTTTGATTCATGCAACATATTTCAGTGAAGTGGCTTTCCTTCCCTTTTTTTTTTTTTTTTTGGCTAGTTTTCTCGTTCCACTATTTTTAGCATATGTTTTTAATGAAATGCAATAGGTTTAGATAGGGATTATTGACGCAGAATCTGATCGTCGTCAGAATCAGCTGGAGCGGTGGTGGACGAGGTCGCCGTCAGAACCTGTAAAATAAAGTCCCATCCGGATCGGTGGGGAATGACTCCGGCAGGATCCTCCGACGATTAAGTCAGCTCTGGCCAACAGAAATGGAGTGCTCGGAAATGAGTTCCACAAAGCTTAGAGAGAAGAGGAGAGCTTAGAGATCAGAGATTAAAGTTGGCATATCCGGAGGGTTCTTTTTATAGGCGGAGCTTGATGGCGACAGCCGTAGCCGCGTGGTGGCGGGCCGCTCGAGGTTCGGCGAAGTCAGTCTCAGGGGGAGGGCGCTATCTGCAGCGCCGCCTGCAACGGATTGATGGTGATAGCCATCACCGTCTGGTAGTAGGTCGCTGTCGCCTGTGGTAGATTGATGATGACCGTTCGTCCAGCTTTAATAGCCATGGCTCTCAGAAAGCAGGCATTGATTGGACTTCGGAATATATCGATCCCAAAGGAGTTCGGACTCTCGAAGAGGAAGCTTAGCCACTGAGGAGTTTCGCTAAAGTCCGACCACTGGGAGCCTAAGGAGCTCAACCACTGGGAGTCCAAGAAGCTCGGTCGCTAAGCAGTTCGCTCGACCAAAGGGGTTCGAAGGAGTTCGGCCGCTGCTCGATCGCTGAGAGTCCGAAGGAGCTCGGTCGCTGAGGAGTTCGACTGACTGAAGGGGTATGGCTAAGATCCGTCTGCTGAAACTCTTCTATGGCCACTGGTTGCATTAGGCTGAGTATCGAACTGGACTTCGGCAGGAGCGGGGTTTATCCCCAACAATAGCCCCCCACTTCCGAGTTCGAAACTCGAAGGAAGGGAGTACAGAAAAGGCGACTGCCGAAGTTCTCTTTTGGGCTCCGTGCTGGTTCAGGTCGGAGCTCGGGGGAGATATCATCTTTCGCTAAAGTTGATGTCGAAGTTGAAGCCCGAGGGAGATCCCATCTTCAACCGAGGTTGAGGTAGGCCTCGTCTCCTACGATCGAGGTCGAAGGTTAAGCTCATCGGGGGCGACATTGTCTCCTACAGCTGAGGCTGACTCGGAGATCTCCTCGTCTGCAGCCAAGGTCAATACGGGCGCTCGGGAGAGATCTCTTCTCGAAAGAAATCTTATCTCTGGCCGAGGTTGTTGCGGTGGCCGAGGTTATCGCTTGAAAGAGATCTTATCTCTGACCGAGATTACTTCTCGGAAGAGATCTTATCTCTAGTCGAGGTTGTTGCTCGAAAGAGATCTTATCTCTGGTCGAGGTTGTCACTCGAGAGAGATCTTATCTCTGACCGAGATTGCTTCTCAGGAGAGATCTTATCTCCTACGGCCGAAGTTGGCCCGGACCCTCGGGGGAGATCTTATCTCCTATAGTCGAGATTACCTCGGGGGAGATCTTATCTCCTGCAGCCAAGGTTGCCTCAAGGGAGATCCTATCTCCTGCAGCTGAGGTTGCCTTGGGGGAGATCTTATCTCCTGCAGTCGAGGTTAATGCGGACGCTCGCGGGAGATCTTATCTCCTGCAGTCGAGGTTCTGAAGATCTTACTCCAAGTCCGAGGTTAATGGCGCTCAGGGAGATCGGGGAGCTCTCATCTCCTGCATCGAGGTGGATGCGGGCGCTCGGGCGATCTATCTCCTGCCGCGAAGATCTTTATCTCCTGCAGCCGAGGTTGCCTTCAGGGGAGATCTTATCTCCTGCTTTCGAAGATGGCCCGGACCCTCGGGGGAGATCTTATCTCCTACAGCCGAGGTTTCCTCGGAGGAGATCTTATCTCCTACTGCCAAAGTTGACCCAGACCCTCAGGGGAGATCTCATCTCTTGCAGCCGAGGTGGATGCGGGCGCTCGGAGGAGATCATATCTCCTACAGTCGAGGTTGCCTCGGGGAAGATCTTATCTTCTGCTGCCAAAGTTGGCTCGGACCCTCGGAGAAGATCTCATCTCCTACAGCCGAGGTGGATGCTGACGCTTGGAAAAGATTTTATCTCCTGCAGTCGAGGTTGCCTCGAACCCTCAGAGGAGATTTTATCTCTGACCGAGGTTGCGAGGTTGCTTCTCGGGAGAGATCTTATCTTTGACCGAGATTATTGCTCAAAAGAGATCTTATCTCTGGCCGAGGTTATCGCTCGGAAGAGATCTTATCTCTGATCGAGGTTGCTTCTCGGGAGAGATCTTATCTCTAGCCGAGGTTGTCGCTCGGGAGAGATCTTATCTCTAGCCAAGGCTTGGGAGAGATCTGGTCGAGGTTGCTTCTCGAGAGAGATCTTATCTCTGACCGAGGTTGAAGGTCTTTGACCTGCCCATGTTAGGACGAGGTTCTCCTCCTGTTTCTAACACGGCGACTATTAACTGCTTCTTTCCCTGTCGTCACATAGTTTTCACGCCCAGAAATAGTATATTATTGAAAGGAAAGAATTTTATCGAAGAAAAGTTACTCACAGCACATTTTCATTTCAGGATCGTGGGGGCATTGTTCCTCTGGATTCTCTCCGACAGTAAGTCCTAGGTCGGACGACCTCCTCTATCTCATGCTGGCCTCCTCAATTTGGAGCATGCTTCTCTTGGCTTTAACACTGGGAGATGATGGATCGCCAATGCACCAAGCTTCTCCCAGGGGTAACGTTGATGACGCCGTGAGGCGGCCGACCTCCTTGTCCTTTCTAGCTATGGCAGCGCTCTTGGCCGATCTTCTCCTGATTCAGACTAGCGTCGGAGGAATTTACCCAGCCGTCCCTTTCCTATAAGCTCCTCAATTTCATCTCGGAGCTGAATGTATTCATCAGTGTCGTAGCCATGGTCGCAATGATTGAAGTATTACTTGCTTCGATCGTGCATGCCTGGAGGAGGTCGTAATCCTTCTGGCCTTGGTAGCCGGTTCTTAACTTCCATGAGAATTTGAGTTTAAGGAGCATTATGAGGGGTGCAGTCGCGGAACCTTTCGGAAGGAGGACTTCTTCGCGTCCTTCTATTGGGGCTTCCTTGGTGGCGAGCTCAAAAAGTTCGGGCCTTGCTTGCACTGGGGAGGTCGTGGACGCGGTCGAACTTTATTCCGTCTTCTTATAAAACCTGCGAGAGAACTTCATGCCCGGCTTTCTTGGAGTCATACTCGAGAGGGAGTTTGGCCTCGCTTGCCCTGGGGCGGTCGTGAGCGCGGCCGAACTTCATCTCACCTCCTGTGAAATCTTCGTAGGGAGTTTCCTTGGTGACATACTCGAGCGGGAGTTCGGCCTCACTTACGCTGAACTTCATTCCGATGATGAGCTTTGAGGGGGAGTTCGGCCTTGCTATCGCCGAACTTCATTCCAATGATGAGCTTTGAGGGGGAGTTCGGCCTTACTTGCGCGGGGATGTCATGGACGCGGTCGAACTGCATTCTACCTCCTTGCGAAATCTTCCGTGGGAGAAGTTCATGCCCCTCTGTCGGGGCTTCCTCGATGATAGGCTCGAGGGGGAGTTCGACCTCGCTGGCGCCGAACTTCATTTCGCTTTTTCGCGAAATCTTCCATGGGAGAACTTCATGCCCCTTTGTCGGGGCTTTCTTAATGACAAGCTCGAGGGAGAGCTCGGCTTTGCTTGCTCGAACTTCGTTCCGCTTCTATGGGAGAACTTTTACTCTCCATTTATCCTTCTTTAGGGCGATTGGTATGCCCGAATGCTCTTCCTTAAGATCAGTTCCTCGCATCCTCATGGCGGATTTGTTGGCAAAGTTTCCACCAGGGGTTGTCGCACGACCAGCATCATCTCGATAGGGCCACGAACCCAACCAGCAAGTTGAACTGCTCCACATCTGCGGTGGCTTTGTGTGGAACCTGGGCTGCCAAGGCTGAAATGGGAGCAGATGGATCTTGCGCGCAGGCCACTGATCGCTGAGTCGAAGCTCTCTTGAGAGATATTTTCTCTTCGAAAAAGAACTCTAGTGAGGAAGAAGAGAGATCTCCGGAGAGAAAAGAGAGAAATCATCGTCGAGCACTCCTTTAAGAATAAGAAAACCTTGGAGGTTTAGGCCCTTCCTCTAACGCCAATCTGTTGACGCAGAATCTGATCATTGTCGGAATTAGCTGGAGTGGTGGTGGACAAGGTCGCCGCTGAGACTTGCAAAACAAAGTTCCGTCCGGAGCCAATGGGGGGTGGCTCCGATAGGACCCTCCGATGATCAAGTCAGCTCTGGCCAATAGAAATAGAGTGCTCGAAAATAAGTTCCACAGAGCTTAGAGAGAAGAGGAGAGCTTAGAGATCAGAGGTTAGAGTTAGCGTATCAGGAGGGTCTTTTTTATAGGCGGAGCTTGATGGCGACAGCCGTAGCCGCATGGTGGTGGGCCGCTCGAGGTTCGACGAAGTCAGTCCCAGGGGGAGGGCGCTGTCTACAGTGCCGCCTGCAACGGATTGATGGTGACAGCCATCGTCGTCTGATAGTGGGTCACTGTCGCCTATGGCAGATTGATGGTGACCGTTCATTCAGTTTTAATAGTCATAGCTCTCAGAAAGTAGGCATTAATTGGACTTCGGCATATATCGATCCCAAAGGAGTTTGGACTCTCGAAGAGAAAGCTCGACCGCTGAGGAGTTCCGCTAAAGCCCGACCGCTGAGAGCCCAAGGAGCTCGGCCGCTAAGCAGTTTGCCCAGCCAAAGAGGTTCGAAGGAGCTCGGTCGCTGAGAGTCCGAAGGAGCTCGGTCATTGAGAAGTTCGACCAACTGAAGGGGTACGACTAAGATCCATCTGCTGAAGCTCTTCTGCGGCCACTGATTGCATTAGGCGGAGCATTGAACTGGACTTCGATAGGAGTAGGATTTATTCCCAATAGGGATCAATAGAGTTTCCTACAGAAGTTGATTCTTTTGCGTATGTTTTTCTGATGGAATCTAGCAAATTGAGATAAAGAACGGCACGATTTCTTTTCATATTTTCATAGACTCTAAACAGCTTTTTTTTCTTTTTTTTTTTTCTTGCATGGTGATTTAGTTATAACAAATTGGGTTGGTTCATATCATAGATTCAAATATAACATATTTAGATATCTTTAATATATTTAGATAAATTTATTTTTTAAAAAGGAATATTTTAGACATCTTTTTCTATAAGTTTTTTTTTTTTTTTTTTTTTTTTTTTGAATTTTAGAGAGGAGTTGAGTTTTCTCTCTCCTTTTTGTTAAATAGGTACACAAGCAAAATACCACCACGATTTAGGAGAGGTAAAAATAAGTCAAAATAAAAAGTATTTAAGAAAAATATATAATTTAAATTTTATATAAAAAATAATATATCATCAAATATATGGTATACAGGCTAAGTTGTAGTATTTTATGAAGATAAAACTTAATAAAATACAATAGGCAAGAAAATGATTCGATCCAAGTAATACAAAATTAAAATTTATTATATATATATATATATATATATAGTCTAATTGTACTAAAGTTCACCTCCAAATAATTAATTTATTTTTTTGTGATTAAGCCTAAAAAATATTATTGAAATGGATGTGCCGATTCAATTACATTCTAGATCTTTGTTTTGTATATATATATATATATATATATATATATATATATATATATATATATATATATATATATATATATATATATATATATTATTTGGAGGTGAACTTTAGTACAATTAGACTATTCAATTTTTAAATTAATTTAATTTAAATTCTAGCTATGAACTATGATGGACTTGCTACATAAGTATTATCCCTTTCTACCTTATTTATGATTGTTGGATGAAATTTATAGTTAGAATTGGAGTTGAATTAATTTGAAATTGGATGGTCTGATCAAATCAAGATAAAGTTTGAAATAAAATTTAAAATATTAAAATTTTTTATAATTAAATTTATTAATTTTTTTATTATATATTTTATATTTTAATTTTTATTTTTAAAGATGGAAGGATAATAATTTTTAATACCAGGCGCGCAGCCACAGCCACAGCCACCGCCTACCTTTCCGTTGATCGCGATTGGAGGGGACTCCCACTCTCTCCCTCCTATCCGAGAGTCAGGATCAGGCGCAAGGGGGCATGCGAACATGCCGCTTCTGCATTGCTGTTTCCCGTATACAACATCTCCACCTCCATGTCCGTCTCCACATCCATCCAGTGTCTCGTTCGGTGCTATCCCTCCACAACATCGCCGCTGCCGCCATCCTCACCGGCCTCTGCTTCCACTATGCTCTCTCGAATCAGAAATCCCCAAAGACGATGATAATGACATTGGTCGAAGCAACCAAGGCCATGGGATCCCACCACGACCCAGGTGAGCCTCCACCTGTTCTTTCCTAGTGATGATTTCTAATTTCAATCCTAGCTCCTTTGTTTTTGCTAAACTGGCGAGACAAAAGGAAAATCTTTTATTGTTTCTATTCACTCCCATTGTTGCAGAGGGCCGCGCCTAGTACTTGTGGAGAGACGCCGAGACGGCACGGCTAAGAGGTGAGTACCTGAAAACGATATTTGCCAGGCTTGCCAGTGGATATGAGTGAAAGCGAGTACATGCCATGGACCGGAAATTCCACAAGGAAGTAGGGAAGGAAAAGGGGCAGAGATATAATAGAAACTAGAACTGGAAATAACAAAACCCTTCGCAATTGCGGAAAACGCATATAAGGATCCATAGCAGATTCTCTCTCTCTCTCTCTCTCTCTCTCTCCGCCCCCCCCCCCCCCCCCCCCCCCCCCCCCCCCCCCTCCCTCCCTCCCTCTCTCCTTCCATCTATCTATCTGTATCTCTCTCCCCTCACCCCCTTCCTCCCTGCCTTCCCTCCCTCCCTCGCTCCTCTCACGCCCGCCCGCCCGCACGCACACACTATTATGATGCTGTAATTACATTTTTATGTATTTTAGGTTCTTTCTTTTCTTTCTTTCGCTTTTGCATTTGACAGATACGTGTTAGATGATAAGTCAGAACTACAAACTTACTGGAAGGGACGCCAATCGTTGATGAATGTAATGATAGAAGAAGAACGCTTCTCTGACTTGTCTTGGATTCCAGACATCTTCAAGAATTTTATATTACCAGCAGGGTTTCCTGGTAAATATAGGAACTCTCTCTTTTATCGAATTTCCTTCTTGGAGGCAAATCTTTTGTTGACATCTTTTGGAATTTATGTTTTCAATTAATTTGCCACCATAGAGATATATAAGATAGTTTAGCATGCTACTTGTACTTGGCCTACTTGCATGGGTTACAGCATGATACTCATCCTTTTATATGCAACTATTTGTGTGGACAAGTGGATCATTACATTGATCTTCACCAGAGAGGAACCCGCTTCCCCCTACACTTATATGGCAAACATGAAATCAGAATCAGCACTCATATAATTTAGTAAACTTTACACTTCAATTTGAATTTTGGACTTTTAGGTTTTAGTGATCACCATCTTCTCAACACATTCCCTACTTCCTGGATTTCACCATGAACTGTTTTTGGCTATCCCCTGATAAAAGTCGATATAGTATATAGATGCCATTCGTATATGCTGAAAGCAACATACCATGATTGGGAAATTTATCCGTTTGGCCACTGATTTGTTGTGCAATGCAATGGACCTCCTGCAATACCACTACCTGAAAAAGTGATGTGAGTACAAGAAAATCATGAAAAGCAATAGCACTTCAATGTTATATTTTGTGGCTGAAATAGAGTCATGATTGCTTTTAAAAAATCTAGCATCAAGCATCCAGTTGTGATTAATTGATAGGGCTTACATAACTAACATTATATATATATTTTTTTACTTGATGATTTTGTCACTTTATCCTCTGCTATTTATCAATTTGCATGTATACTTGTAAGAAAATATCTCAAGAGGAGTATCTGTGTTAAGGTATCCCAATTGAGTAATCCTCCAAGATTTGTCTCAGAAGATTATCTGGAGTACATGCTATTGTAGTTCCCTACAAACGTAACATACATTTTGTGATGTTTTTATCATTGTATCCTATGCTGTTATCGGTTTGCGTATATACTTTTAAAAAACATCTCAATAGGAACTTCAGTGTTAATGCATCCCATTTGAAAAACCCTCCAGGATCAGTCTCAGAGGATTATCTGGATTACATGCTATTGCAGTTCCCTACAAATGTCACAGGATGGGTCTGTCACACATTGGTAACTTCTAGTCTTTTGAAGGTATCTCATCATTATTACTTGTTCATTTGCTCTGGAATTATTTTTCCACTATTGACATGCAAAGCCTCAAATGGAGTCAATTAATCTCAGAGAGTTTTCAAATATAATTCAGCATTATACAGTGTCCGAGTATGGCTGTAAATCATTTTAATGGAATGTCATGCTATCTTAATTAGTCATGGTGGTGAAATTGTCGCCAAAAAAAGTTTGTCATGAAAGGAGATTCTAGAAACGTGGATAATTTTAAGTTGGATGAGGAAATTCCATCATGAACTGTGGATTGGCTAAAGAGTATAGAAAGTGTTCCTAATAGTTATGTGGGCTATGTGTAGTTAAATATGGATAGAGACTGTATTTATGATGTTTTGATGGCTCCATTATTGTCTATGCTCGCTTTAAAATTGCATAACCTCTATTCCTATTTTGCTACTCTAGCCAGACTGAGTTGCTTGATCTAATTTCAAGATGATACTTAATGTTTGAAAGAGAAAATCATTTTGTTTATTGCCCCCAAGATCATATTCATAAAATAATCCGAACTGATTGCTATATATGAAGATTGCATCAGGCTGTTGGTATAGGTTCTTCTGCAGGAACTAGTGCTGCTGCTGCTGCTTCTATAAGGTAATGTTCCTAGTTCTTTGTCTTAAAATTAAATTGTTTGATGACTATTTAAGTTTGTATCCTCAGTTCCTTTGCTACCCGTAGCATAGTCTGTACATCTAAGCAACTCCAGATTATGTTCTTGTCCTAATCACTGATTCTAAATATCCTTTTGTATTTCTCTACTTACTTGCAATTTATTGAATTGCATCTGTCATTATTTCTCTATGGTATTATGCTCTTGGATTGTTATGCTATTTCTTTTAGGGCATGTTTAGGCCTGCTTAAAAAAAGTGCTTTTGTGACTTTTAAAGCAAACAAGCATTTCTTTAAAAAAAAATAAGGTGTTTGATAACATTATCTGAAAAGTGCTTCTGCAAGAAGAAAACAGTGCTTTTTTTTTTTTTGAGAAATTAGAAAATCTAGCTTCTAGCTTTTCTTTTTATAAAGAAGAAGCAACAACAAAAATGCCCTTAAAGTTTTTTTCTTCCAGAATCTAAACATGATTTTAATCATGATGAATCAAGATTTTGTTTTCCGGAAAGACAAGGCCTGCAGCAGTATATGGCAAAGATACTGGTTACTCTGTTTTAACCTGATTGAACAATTAGTATAACATTGGGTCCCTTGATTATTATTACTAAGTTAGTTTGCCATTAAAAAGCTGGTAGTGTTTGATGGTCCTTGGTTGAAGACATCTATATTATAGCTAGAAGCTAATAATTATGTAAAGGTTCAAGTTTTAACAAATTCAATCAGCCCTAATGTATTTTTTTTGACCTTTCCAGATGGGTGTCAAAGGATGGCCTGGGAACTATTGGACGTCTATTTGTTGGTAAAGGACATCATTAAGAAGCATTAGAGAAAATTATAAAACCATGTGCTCTAGCTAAGAAATATGTGTCTATTAGGTGGGCGTTTTGGGAGTCTTTTTGATGATGACCCAAAGCAATGGCGGATGTATGCAGATATCATTGGAAGCGCTGGAAGGTTTCTGAAGGCACCTTGTCCAGAAATTGACATAATTTTCATTAAATTAATGTGACCATGCAATGATTAATCCACCATGCAGCATCTTTGAGCTCAGCACACAACTGTATCCAGCATATTTCCTCCCGCTTGCATCCCTGGGCAATCTTGCAAAGGTATCCAAAGATGAGAAAACTTTTAATGAGAGCAAATTTATTGTCGATTTCTTGGACTTCCCTATCCTCTTATTGCCTAATTTAGGAAACTATTTACATTTTACACCATGATTTACTGCTTAACCACTGATATCTTTTGGGATGTAACAACTCCAAATGCTGTATCCTATTCAAAGTAATATGATTGTATCAGGGAAAGAGGAGTTCTCTTTGATTTTTAGGCTGATAAAGCCAGTACATGTACATTATTAATTAGCTTGATGTACATTATAGACCCATGCTTTTCAGCTAAGTGGTTAGTCAACATGGTACTAGAGCTCCAATTGCTTGAGATCATGAGATCAAATGCCCTCGAAGTTAGTTATTTATTTAATTCACCAAGTTGTCATCTTGAGTTGTTTCAGTTATTGTCTTGATTTGCTTGCCTGCTGCATGCACAGTCAGAGCCACACAGGGTGAGGATGTTCATCCTGATATACATTGTTGAACTATTCTCTGTTGGCTTAAGCTTTTAAGGTTAAGTGGTTAGCTGACAAGTTTCAAGGACACACCAAAGAACCACTAAATGAACTCAATGTTGCTGTATGTATTGTATATTTCACTCTGCAAGCTGTTTGGTATCTGTAAGTTTTTTCGAAACAGATTACTATAAAACCCTCTCTTTTTTTGTGAAATAGGTTTTGCAAATAACGGGGGGAGTTATGTTTTTCTAGAACTCATTTTTCAGGTCTTATGACATGCTGGTTCTACTAAACAAGTTTTGTAAAAGCAACTAGACAAGCATTTTGGTAAAAGTCATTTATTTTATGTTTTGCAGAAACCTACTTGGTAAAACCTGACAGCCATACACCCCCAGATTCTTTAGGCATTATGAAAATAGTGTGAGTTTAACTAGTAGAAGACATTGATAATGCAACATTTTTCTCCGTCAGAGGAAGTGCTCTTTCTAAAAACTATATTACAAATTTCTTTTGGAGGAATCTTGTTATGAGCATTACTGGTTTGATGTATCAATCATTTTGTAGATAATATTTGATGCTTTGCTTACAGTTTATGCATTTTGAGTATGGTAAAAACTTGAGCTGGACTTACCTAAAGTTTATATTTTTGATGCAATAGATTTCTAAGGACACTTGGTTTTTTAAGCAGGCTATAGCAAGAGGGCTCAAAGACCCTTCATTTCGTGTTATCCAAAATCATTTTGCCATGTCTGCAAACCTTGGAGAGGTTGCTGCAAAGGTAGTCAATGTAAATGAACATAATTATGCATATAAAATAGTTTGATATGTTTGTTACACTTGCACATCAAACCAACATGTGTCTATTTAATTGGCTTGACTTTATGAATCCTCATGAAATAATAGAGAAATATATGAACATTACTGGTTTAAGCAATGTCTTTTTTCTCCTTTCTTATTGCATCAAATTCCTCAGTAAGATGAGCTTAGAATGGAAAAGTAACTTCTATTCTGAATTATAGAAGGAGCTGTTCTAATGTAATAGGGACAAATTTGGCAGAGATAAAAGACTTTTCTTCTCTTAAAGAACATAATGTGCTGAGATGCCAAAATTTTCAGTTAGTGGGTATCTATTATTGACTTTAAGTTAGACATTGATCTCATTCTGTTTTCACCTTGAATTTTATCTGAGATTCATTTGTGCATTCATGCATCTTGTTTCATGTTTTTTAATTATCTATAGTCATATATGATTTGAGAATAAATTCAAGGATAAATGTGGTGGAACAAAGAAATGCTAAGAAATGACTTTGTTGGAGGGCATGTAGGAATTGCATCAATTGATGGTAAGAGGATGGAGAAAAGTCAGATTTTATACATGTGACACAAAGATACAAAGGTGAGCTGAACAAGAAAAAGAATGATGTTATACATGTGAAACAATGAAACAAATAGATCTTAACAGTAAGTGAGGCTTGGTTTCTGGTTTAGCGTTGGGAAGAGGAGTAGACAAAAGGGTTTAAATTACTAGTATCAAGTGTCATACCGGTTTTGGTACAGTACCAGTATGGTTGGGACTTATCAAGGTGGTCAATATCAACAAACAAATAGCAACCAGCATGCAAATGGTTGGTATCTGTCAATACACAACCATTCTGGACCATAATGTCGGTAAGGACTGGTTCAAGAGAGTGCTTGTGTCTCGAGCACATACTGGTACTGCTTTTCTGTTAGAGCGGTGGGATACCAGTGGTGTCATACTAACCAGCGGTATTCAAATCCTTGAGTGGATCTACGAAAACCTAGTTGGAGGCATAAAGCATGATGTCAAATGCTTCTATTAATTGAAGATATAACTTCAATGCTTCTGTTAATCGAAGATATTTCAATAACCATTAATGATAAAGGATAATTCATAACATGGCCAAGGGAGTTGGGTGTGTTTGTTAGGTATGGTTAATAATTGCTTGGAATTAAAAAAAAAAAAAAAAAAAAAAATCTGTCTGACCATGATTATGAGGATTTATATTCAATTATCTATGTTAGTTTTATATCTTATCTGATCTACTTATGATTTTTTCACTTTTTAGCTCCTTACCAGAACCTTTTATGTATTTCAAATGTTTCAGGAGGAAGTTTGGGAGGTAGCAGCTCAGCTCCTAGGACTCTCTCTTGGTGTATTAATCATGGTATTTATGTAACTAAAGTTGCCTTCTATATATTGTGATTGTCTGTCATTTTGCTTTGCTGAATTAGAACATTGTTTCTTAATTGAATATATTTTCCCGTAATTGAATAATGGAGGATACAACTGGTGTACAAACATCATATTCCATGATGGCTTTCGTATGGCTGAGTGTGCGTCTTCTGCACCTTTGGTTACGTTACCAATCACTGTCAGTTCTGAAGTTCCACACGGTAAGGATGTCTCTTCAATCTTCTAATTTAAGCTTACTTGGAATCAAGTTTTTTAAGGATTGATATGAAGCCTCATACCCATGCTGTATCAGTAAGTTACAGTGCACCCACATGCTGACACATTGTAAACCACGACCAGAGTTGTCAAGCCCTTCTACCATACTGAATTGATGCAGTATGCCTCAGCTTGAATTTGTCAATGAAGTTGCGCCTTTAATCACGAGGGAGAGGGGGATATTATAACAACATATATAATTTGTAATTTGTATTGTTTTATGAGTCTTACCATTTAAGTTATTTGTTACATGTGCTTAATAATATGCATTATAACTAGTTCGTCTTGGACTTTGTTTTGGCAGATAAACCTCAAGCGTGCTCGGATTCTTGTGAAATCGCATGTGGTGCTCCATACAGTTCCTGGTGCAGATTTTACTGCCTTGTGATTTTGCGCTCATTCTTATAGCCTTTGAGTACCCAGAAACTTATCTTTGTTGATATGTAGGGTTTGCTGATTGCAACAAGGAAGAGAACATTTTATCTTGGGAAAGATTTGTGCTGCCTCGAGTCATTTTTGGTGTATCATTGGATAGAATGATTGGAAGAGAGGGCTCCAGCCACATGGTATGATTTTTTTGAGTTTGATGTTATTTTCTGATCTGAATCCTACAGCATAAAAGAGATTCCAATAGGCATCAAAAAATTTTCCTTTATCTCTGGTATTACACTTTACATGATATAGGTTGGTTTTTCATTTTGCCCTCCCTTCTTCTTTTTAAGATATCTGAAACTTGTATCATTAGAGTGAAGATAGAGAACCATCCAGAAGAGGTAAAACATTCTCAGTTAAAACATGGGCACTCATAGTTGCCTATTAAATATACCAAAAATGCTTCCATACATTAATTGGAGAGGCAAACTGAATGACATGGATCTCTACCTGATATCTAGATTTTAAGAGAAAAATGACTGGTCACTCATGATTTCCTTATTTTTCCATGTAGACTTTTTTTTCCCTGGCAGAGGTTCCCAGTGTTGCCATTCATCTTCATGTACCTGAGAACCTCTAGCTGGTTTCTCAACTATTTGCTCCAGAATTTTCAGTTTGACTCATCCAAGAATCAACGAAATGGTAATCATGAAAATGAGATAAGTAAGAACAATGATAGGTCCTAGTAGTTAAAAGTGAGTTAAACCCACAAGAAGTGACTAGATATTGCAAACTGATGCACTAAATAACTTGGATGGTTTTGTTCGGTAGCACACTTATTAGCTGCTCCCTTAGTTTTCAATTTGAAAATTCAGAGTGTTAATCAACTGTTTGGTACAGGTGAAGGCACTTCTAAGGTTGTACATGAAGGAAAAATACATTCTCTTTGTGAACCAATGTGGATCAAGAGGGCTTGAGTTTTTAATTACATTCAAGGTTTCTTGCTGATGCCAGTTGTTGTAATCAAGGATTAACGTTTTATAAATGCCATGAGCACCTGTTAACCGGGTTTGATTGTATTGTGGCTTAGGTGGGAGCTACAGGTCTCTCAGTTTTGAAAAGCCTGTGGCAAGTTTATTGGCTTCATGAGCAACAAGAAAGATTGCCAGATCATGTGTTCTCATGGCTCAAGGAGAGCCTTCTGAACTTGGAAGATGGATTTGCTGACTTTCTTAAACAATTGGAAGAAGCTGGATGGGATAAGCACCAGATCAATCTTAATGTGCCTAACGGACTCCTTTTTGAGGAAATTGGATGCATTGAACTTTCCTGTGACAAGTAAATTCTCTTGTGGCTGCCCTGCATCTGAATTCAATCACCACATGTTTATCAATTGCGACAGTATGTTCGCTGGATGATGAGTCCACGGTGTTGGCCCATATGATGAGATCGGGAATTCTTTGGTCTGGACGGCACTGTTTTCCTGCAATCTTGCAGCCTGTAGGATGTATGATGCTCCTCTAACGCATGATATCGTTGTTGGAATGCTTTGGATTTTTTGGTCAAATCCATTGCTGTTGTGGGCTCCAGCCCAGGGCTGTCTATACCCTTAGACAAAATAGAAGATTGGACATTTAAATATTTCTTGAGATGGACGAATCATCAGTCACTACTTTCTCTTTGTGGCGTAGGTGAAGGTTGACGAGTGCTGTTCGAGAGAGAGAGTAGATGGACTTCTAGCTTCATGTGAGCTTGTTTGAATTTTCTTGACAATTATTGATTTTTATACAAATCAGTGATTTTTCATGTTGCTGAACAAAATTTATCTAGTTTTTTAAGATAAGGAAAAAGTGAATAGCATTCTTCAAAGGCAGAACCGAAAACAAGCAGGAAACTCGTTGAAATTGCATTATGAAGGTGTAAGAAACTAAGGGAAATATTACAGCAAATTAGTTTAACTTTAGTTCCTCGTGATTTATGCAATTTTTGACATTTTATTTTTTTTGAGGGAACTGACTAATAGGGTTGTTGGAGATAAATTTTGCTTTCATCGAAGTTCAATCTGATGCTTAGCCTAATGTAACTGATAATCATAGAAGAGCTTCGATCGAAAATTTTTCTTCAGTCCGAATTTCTTCTTCAGTCAATTTCCTTCAGGATTCGAACTTCTTTCGGACTTTTCTTTCAGTCGGATTCTTTCTACAGCTGAATTCTTTTTGGACTTCTTCTTCAATCAAATTTCTCCAGGAGCCAAATTTTTTTTAGATTTCTCCTTCAGTCAGATTTCTTTAGAAGTCGAACTCCTTCCGGACTTCTTCTTTAGTCAGATTCCTTCAGGAGTTGAACTCCTTTTGAATTTCTCATTCGGTCAAATTCCTCCAGTAGCCAAATTTCTTTCGGACTTCTCCTTCAATCGGATTCCTCCAGTAGTTGAACTCCTTTCGGACTTCTTCTTCAGGCGAACTTCTCCATCAATCAAACTTCTTCTGGACTTCTCCATCAGTCAAACTCCATCCGAATTTCTCCAGTTGATTACTTCCAGATTTTAAGTAGTATTCCTCTTGAATGATCCCCTCTAGATGTATTCTTTTTAGAATTTCGAACTCCTGTAGAATTGATATATAACAAAGTTCTTCACCAACCAATGCTTGCTTCCTCCAGACTTCGACTATTAAATCTCAACGAACGGGCATATTACGCCAACGGACATATCTCTTCATAATAAACTCCATGTGGCCCCGAGCAGCTCACTATCGAATGGTTACGACTGTCATTATCACTCTGCTACAGGTGATCCTATTATCGAACGGTTACGATTATCATTATCAGTCTACTACATGCGACATCTCTCTCCGTAATAAATTTTGCGTGACTTCGAGAGGCCCATGATTGGACGATTATGATTGTTACTATCAATCTGCTCCGGACTCTGTCTATAAAAGGGATCCTCTAGATACGTTTTCTCTAAGCTCTCTTTTTCTTTTCAGAACTCTACTGAATTCTTTCCTGAGCACTTCATTTCTGTTGGCCAGAAGAACTGACTTAATCATCGGAGAGTCCTGCCGGAGCCACCACCATCGACTCCGGATGGAACTTTATTTTGCATATCATCGATGGTGACCTCTTCTTCCTCAACTCCAACTCGATTCGGCGTCAACCAGATTCTGCACTAATAGAATTGGTGCTAGAGGAAGGTTCCTCTGTTCCTGAAGTTTCTTTGTTCTTAAAGAACTGTTCAGCAACGATCTCTCTTCTTTCTTTTTAGAGTTTCTTTCGAAAAAAATGCCTTCCAAGAAAGCTTCGACCCGACGATTAATGGCCTCTGCAGCCAAATCCCATCTAGATTTATCCGCTCCCGCTTTAGCTCCGGTAACTCAAGCGCCACCTGCAACCATGGTGGATGCGGGGTAGTTCAACCTACTGATCCAGTAGATTTGCAATCTCACAGAAGCGGTGCAGGCCATACATCATCAGGCTCTGATACCAATTCGGCTGGAGCAGGCTTCTTCGGAGTCCCATGATCCGATCGAAGGATGGTCAACTTGGGCTAGCCGGTCGATGACCTCCGAAAAGGGAAAGCAAAGGGTGGAGAGCCCTTGCTCGGACCATGACTAGACCTAGGAGGGAGCTTTACCTCCATCCCATCAGAAAACTCTGGAGATCAATGGAAGATCTCTTGAATCAAAGGCTCCAGAAAAAACTGACGAATCGAAGAGCTCCATCATATTTCCTCCTCACATGGTAATAATATTTGCATTGATCCTTCTTTTTCTTAGAGGATTATGCAAGAGCCCATTCCGCCGAACTTTAAGCTTTCCCAATTTAAAAGCTACGATGGAACCTCTGATCCAATCAATCACCTAGAGGCCTTCCGAACTATGATGCTGCTCCATGGAATACCAGACATCATCTTATACCAAATTTTTTCGTCTACCTTAAAGGGAGCAGCAAGAAACTGATACTCAATGTTGAAGCCAGATGCGATCTTCTCCTTTGATCAGATGAGCCATCAATTTATGGCTTACTTCATTAGTGACCGACATCTGCACCGAGATTTAGATTTTCTGATGAATATCAAGCAGAAGGAGGAAAAATCTATTCGAACTTATGTCATCTGATTTAATGCTACTACATTGGAGATCTGAAAGCTGGATCAGTCTGTTGCAATGGCCGTACTCAAGGACGGCCTTCAGAAGAATGATTTGCTGTTCTTCCTAGAGAAGTATCCCAAGAACTTTGTTGATTTGTTAGCTCGGGCTGAAGGATATGTCCGAACGAAAAAAGCCTTCAAGTTGAAGGATGAGGAAGGCATAGGAGAGCGGTGGGCAGGCAAGTTTAATAGACCTGCCGCTGATGGAGGGCCGAATGAAGTTCAACCGTGCTCACGGACTCCCTTCGAACACAAGCGAGCTTGAACTCCTCCTCGAGCTCGTCATCAAAGAAGCTCCGACAGAAGGGCACGAAGAAGTTCTCCCTCCAGAAGGTTCCATAATTATGTCCTCCTTAATGCTCCTAAAACTCAAGTTCTGATGGAAATGAAGAATCAGCTACTAAGACCAAAAAAATTACGACCTTCCCCAAACAAGTGCAATTAAAGCAAGTACTATTTGTATCATCATGATCATGGCCACGATACTGAAGAATGCATTCAGCTCTAAGAAAAGATCGAGGAGCTCATCAGAAGAGGCCAGTTGGATTGATTCCTCAGACGCTGGCCTGAAGTAAGAGAAGATCAGCCAAGGATGTTGCTGCAGCTAGAACCACCAATGAGAGAGGAACAACAAGGAGATCGACCACCTATTGGCATCATCAACACTATCTTTGGGGAACTTAGTATTTCGGCAAGCTGCCATCTCTCAGCCTCAGAGCCAGGAAAAGCTTACCCCAAATTGGAAAGGTCTGTATAAAATAGAGAAGGTCGTTCAGCTCGAAACTTATCACCTGAAGGAGCTTGGAAGAACAACGCTCCCACGATCTTAAAATTCAGAAAATCTGAGAATGTATTATCAGTAATTTTTCTTCAATAAAACTCCTTCATCTCAACATTATTATTTCTTGGTGCAAAAATTATGTAACGACAGGAAAGAAACAATCAAAAGTGACCATGTTAGGAACAGAAGGAGAACCTCATCCTAACATGAGCAAGTCGAAGACCTCCGATTATTTAAGACAGGAGGGGAGAGGTCCATTTAATGATCCATCTGTGCACCTAATATCATGTTAGGAATAGAAGAAGAATCTCGTCCTAATATGAGCAAGTCAAAGACCTTCGATTATTTAAGACAGAAGAAAAGGAGAGGCCCATTCAATAGCCCATCTGTGCTCCTAGTGCCATGTTAGGAATAGGAGAAGAATCTCGTCCTAACATGAGCAAGTCGAAGACCTCGTTCATTTTAGACGAGATGAGGAAAGAGGCCCTGACAATGGCCCTAATATGCCTCTATAGCCCATTAGGAACAGGAGGAGAACCTCGTTCTAACATGAGCAAAGTCGAAAACCTCATTCATTTTAGATGAGATAAGCGGAAAGGTCCTGACAACGATCCTAATGTGCCTCTACAGTCTGTTAGGAATAGGAGGAAAACTTCGTCCTAACGTGAGCAAAGTCGAAGGTCTCATTCATTTTAGATGAGATGAGAAAAGAAGCTCTGACAACGGTCCTAAGATGCCCCTATAGCCCGTTAAGAACAGAAGGAGAATCTCATCCTGACGTGAGCAAAGTCGAAGGCCTCATTCATTTTAGATGAGATGAGGAGAGAGGCCCTGACAATGGCCCTAATGTGCCCCCACAATCCATTAGGAATAGGAGAAGAATCTCGTCCTAACGTGAGCAAAGTCGAAGGCCTTGTTCATTTTAGACGAGATGAGGAGAGAGACCCCGACAACGGCCCTAAGGTACCCCTATCGTCCGTTCGGAATAGGAGGAGAACCTCGTCCTAACGTGAGCACAGTCGAAAGTCTCGTTCATTTTAGACGAGGTAAGGGGAGAGGCTCTATCAATGGCTCAAATTCGCCCCCATAAGCCACGTTAGAAATAGGAAGAAAACCTCATCCTAACATGAGCAAAGCTGGCGACCTCATCGATATAAGACAGGATGGAGGGAGAGACCCTACCGATGCCCCTAACGCACCCCCATAAGCCATGATAAGAACAGAAGGAAAGCCTCATTCTAACATGAGCAAAAGTTGGAACCTCGTAGACCAAAGACGTGGAAAAAGAAGAAGCTCGGTGAAAAATTCTTATACGTATTTTTTTACGACAATCTGACTACGTCAAATGCAAAAGGCAGAATCTTATCCTGATTTGCAAAAGAGGTCTTAGTTTGACATCCACAACGAGCTCGGCGTCCACAACAAGCATTTTCTAAGAAGACGATAGAGAGAAAAATGAGCCTCAGGTTCTCGAACTGGTTCCGGCACCTCTACGGCAGGTTCAGATGGGCTAGATGCGAGCTCGTCAAAGAAAAGATCGACTATAGCATTAGACAGTCCCGCATCCACATCATCTTTCTCCTCCAGAAAGCTGAGGTCAAGCTCGGGGACTTCAGTCGTTGTCTTTTTTTTTCTCTCTTCCTTCAAATTTTGAATTCAATTTCGAACTCGGGAGTAGAAAAACTATTATTGGGGATAAATCCGGCTCCCACCGAAGTCCAGTTTGATGCTTAATCTAATATAACTAGTAATCATAGAAGAGCTTCGATCGAAAATTCTCCTTCAGTCTGGACTTCTACTTCAGTCAAATTCCTTCAGAAGCTGAACTCCTTTCGGACTTTTCCTTCAGTCGGATTCCTCCAGCAGTCGAACTCCTTTCGAAATTCTCCTTCAGTCGGATTTCTTCAGAAGCCAAACTTTTTCTGGATTTCTCCTTCAGTCAAATTCCTCCAGCAGTCAAACTCCTTTCGGACTTCTCCTTCAGTCGGATTTCTCCGACGGTCGAATTTTTTTCGAACTTCTCCTTCAGTCAGATTCCTCCAGAAGTCGAACTCCTTCTGGACTTCTTCTTTAGTCGGATTCCTCCAGGAGTCGAACTCCTTCTGAACTTCTTCTTCAGTCAAATTTCTCCAGCAACAGAACTCCTTTCGGACTTCTCCTTCAGTCGAATTCCTTCAGAAGCTGAACTCCCTCCAGACTTCTTCTTCAACCAAACTTCTCTACCACTCGGACTCCTTCTGGACTTCTCCATCAGTCGAACTTTATCCGGATTCCTCCAGCGGATTACTTTCAAATTTCAAGTAGTATTCCTTCTGAATGATTTTCTCTAGACGTATTTTCTTTAGGAGTTCAAACTCCTTTAAAATTGATATATGTCAAAGCTTTTCATCAACCAATGTCTGTTTCCTCCGGACTTCGACTATTAAATCTCAACGAACGGACACATCATGACAATAGATACATCTCTCTATAACAAACTCCACGTGGCTCCGAGCTGTCCACTATCGGATGGTTACGACTGTCATTATCAATCTAGTATAGGAGACCCCACTACTGGATGGTTATAACTGTCATTATCAGTCTGCTATAGGCGATCCCACTATCAGATAGTTACGACTGTCATTATTAGTCTACTACGGATGACACCTCTCTCCGTAATAAATTTCACATGGCTCCGAGCGGCCCACGATCAGACGGTTATGGTTGTCACTATCAGTCTGCTCTGTACTCCGTCTATAAAAGAGATCCTGCATATACATTTTCTCTAAGCTCTCTTCTTTTTTTCAGAACTCTGCTGAATTATTTCCTAAGCATTCCATTTCTTTTAGCCAGAAGAGCTGACTTGATCATCGGAGGGTTCTGTCGGAGCCACCACCACCGATTTCAAATGAAATTTTGTTTTGCAGGTCACCAGCGGCGATCTCTTTTTCCTCAACTCCAGCTCGATTCGGCGTCAATCAGATTTTGCACCAATAAGATTATTTTTCATGGTCTGCATACTCAACTTTATCTTGATGCTGGCTTCATGCTTTCTATTGCATTTTGCCTTATCTATACCTCAGACCATCAGGATGATAAATTTTTGATGAGGCAATTATGCTTGATGAAGGTTACTGTACGGATTCTGTAGCTTCAATTCATGCCGTAAGTTTTCAGTGAAAGGATGTCTATATTGGAATGTGGTTTTACACGCATTCGAAAGTACATGCATACAGATCTTTTCACCGGAAGGATTTCTATGATGGATTGTGGTTTTTACATACGTACATACATACTTATACCTATGTCTGTATGTATGCATGCATATATATATATATATATATATATATATATATATATATATATATATATATATATATATATATATATATATATATATGCATGTACGACCTTTTTTGACATAGGTTGGGCCTCATGCTTCCAACTCCTATTTGTATTCAAGCCATCCGCATGATTAATGTTTTGAGATCGCAACATCATTCTCTCAGCATACTACCTCCACAGGATTATTCTCTGACGTCCATTTGTATTCAGACCATCAACATGATTAATGTTGTTTCCAACTCCTATTTTTTGTTCAAACCGTTGGCATGATTAATATTTCGAGACAGCAACATCATTCTCTTAATATTCTACGTTTATAGGATTATTCTCGGGAATTATCCAATAATCCTGCGTTAAAAACAATAGTTCTATGAAACTTCATACATATGTACGTGTATGTATGTATGCATATTGTATGACTCTTTTCAACATATGTTGGGCCTCATGCTTCCAACTCCCATTTGTGTGGACATGATTAATGTTTTGAGATAGCAACATTATTCTATCAATATACTACTCCTATAGGATTATCCAATAATCTTGTGTTAAAAACAACAGTTTTCTAGAACTTATACTTTGCAATGCAAGGTAACTTTTTCAGCGTAGGTTTCTGAAATTTGTCCGATTATGCACTAGTTGTTTTGAAACAAAGGAAAGAATAAAGAATACATCTATATCCAAATCCTTATTGGGCCCCATGCGGCCCAATTACCCCCCCTGTTGTATATAAATTCCAATACAATTTTCAGGGTGAGTTTCAATTAGCATCCTCATAAGATCATAATAACCATGTGCATATGGTATTCTTATATTCAATCATTTACCAAAAATACATTTTACTTGCATCTTTTTGTTATTTATAGTTAGATGGAAATTGTATATGACTATCTTCAAACTCGTACATGTGTGTATTGACATGGCTCCAATTCATTATTCCAAAATTTCACCTGACATCCCAGTCTGTCAACAAAATGACGATATATATCCGGTAAAATTAATAGCCAATCAAATCTTTAAATAATTAGTATAATCAGTCATAACTTAGCATACTCCTAATCTATTAAAAAAATATATATCATAACTAATTAGCAAAAAAGAAAAGTGCTCAATCACAGCATACTTGATAAGGAATATCCTCATTGCCCTAATCAGCATATATAGAAAGAGCTTTACTCCTTATTTATGAATCCTACGATCTTAATCATGCAAATTTGCATCCTCTCCTTTATAAATGGTAGGCATTGAGAACCCTTTAGGTATCAAGAAAACTCCTAGCTATATGCTCTTAAATTTTTATCTCTCTTTTATTTATCATATTTTCTCTCAAAATTCTACCAGATTTAAATTTTGAAGGATCTTTCGTCAAATATATTCTCATGATTCTTTATTTATTTTTTATGGTTGCAGAATGTTCTTCCATAATACTCTATCTGTCTAATTAGATTTTGAGGGGCAATGTATACCCATGAGCCTATTATTTATTTATTTATTTAGTTTTAGGGTTTGGGGGTGGAGGGTTAAAAATATTAGAGGGTTAATAATTTTGATGGATTATGCAAGAAAAATAATGACTTTAAGAGACTATTTGGTAGAAGATAATCTAATATAGAAAATTAATATTCATGTCAGATTATCATGTTTGATATGAAAAATGAAATAAAGAGATGATAAAATAATTGATGGATTCTATAGTTATTGTTGGTGTAGAATCTGATCGACGTCGGGATAAGTTGGAGTGGAGGAGGACGAGGTCGCCGTCGGAGATTTATAAAATAAAGTCCCATCCGAAATCGATGGTGGTGGCTCTGACGGAATCCTTCGATGATCAAGTCAGTTCTTCTGACCAACAGAAATGAAGTGCTCAAGCGAGAGTTCAGTATAGTTTAGAGGGGGAGAGGAGAGCTTAGAGAAAACGTATCTGGAGGATCCTCTTTTATAGACGAAGCTTAATTAATGGTGACGGCCATACCATTTGGTAGCAGGCCGCTTGAGGCCGTATGGAGCTCGGTACGAAAAGAAAGGTATCGTCAAGCTGATAGTGACAGCCATACCATCCAGTGATGGACTGCTCGAGGCCCGGTAGAGTCTATCACAAAAGGGGGCACCGTCTGTAACATCGTCTGTAACAGACTGATGGTGATCGTTCATCGAGATCTAATAGCCATAGTTTGGAGGAAGCATGCATTGGTTGATACTAATTCCAGAGGAGTTCGGACTCCTAAAATGAATACGGCTAGAGGGGATCATCCAAGAGGAATGCTAGCTAAAGGAGAGATCTGAAAGGAGTTCGGCTCTTAGAGGAGTTTGACCGAAAGAGAAGTCCAAAAGGAGTTCAGCTCTTGTTAGAGTCTGACTAAAGGAGGAATCCGAAAGAAGTTTGGCTCTAGTAGAAATTCGACTGAAGGAGTTCGAAAGAAGTTTGGCTCTTGTAGAAGTCCGACTAAAGGAGTCCAGAAGAAGTTCGACTCTGTAGAAGTTCGATTGAAGGAGAAATCTGGAAGGAGTTCGGCTCCTGTAGAAGTTCGACTGAAGGAGGAGAATTTTGAAAGGAGTTCGACATGAATTTGACCGTTGGGAGAGTTCGATTGAGGCTCGACTATTGAGAAGTTCGATCGGCTGAAGGGATTCGATTGGGACTCGGCCGTTGAGAAGTTCGACCGACTGAAGGGGTTCGATTGGGGCTCGACCGTTGGGAAGTTTGGTCGGAGGGGAGTTCGGCTGGCTGAAGCGGTTCCGCTGGGGCTCGATCGCTAGGGAGTTCAGTCGGCTGAAGGAGTTTGACTAAGGTTCAGTCGCTGAAGCTCTTCCATGATTATCGGTTGCATTGGGCTAAGCATCAGACTGGACTTCAGCAAGAGCGAGGTTTATCCCCAACAATAGTCTTCCCCCACTCTCGAGTTCGAAACTCGAAGAAAGGGAGTACAAAAAGGACTACTGCCAAAATTCTCTTTAGGACTCTACGCCAGTTCAAGTTGAAGCTTGGAAGAGATCTTATCTCCAGCTAAGATTGAAAGAGATCTTCTCTCATGTTGATATATACTTTAAAACTCGAGGGAGATCTTATCTCCAGTCCGAGGTTGAAGTTGTAGTTGAAGCTCGGAGGAGATCTCATCTCCAGTCGAGGTTGAAGTTGAAGTTGAGGCTCAGAGGAGATCTCATCTCCAGCTGAGGTTGAAGGAGATCTCATCTCCTGTTGATGCAGATGTTAAAACTCGAAGGAGATCTTATCTCTAGCCGAGGTTGAAGTTGTAGTTGAAGCTCGGGGGAGATCTCATTTTCAGTCGAGGTTGAAGGAGATCTCATCTCCTATTGATGTAGACGTTGAAACTCGAGAGAGTTTCTATCTCCAGTCGAGGTTGAAGTTGAAGTTAAGGCTCGAAAGAGATCTTATCTCCAGCCGAGGTTGAAGTTGAAGTTGAGGCTTGGGGGAGATCTCATCTTCAGCCGAGGTTGAAGGAGATCTCATCTCTTGTTGATGCAGACATTGAAGCTCGGGGGAGATTCTATCTTCAGTCGAGGTTGAAGGAGATCTTCTTTCCTATTGATGTAGACTTTAAAACTTGAGGAAGATCTTATCTTCAGTCGAGGTTGAAGTTATAGTTGAAGCTCGAAAGAGATCTCATCTCCAATCGAGGTTGAAAGAAATCTTCATCTCCCGTTGATGCAGACATTGAAGCTCGGGGGAGTTTCTATCTCCAGCCGAGGTTGAAGTTGAAGTCGAGGCTCGAGGAAGATCTTGTCTCCAACCAAGGTTGAAGTTGAAGTTGAGCTCAGGGAAGATCTCATTTTCAGTTGAGGTTGAAGGAGATCTCTCTTATTGACGCAAACGTTGAAGCTCGGGGGAGTTTCTATCTCCAGCCGAGGTTGAAGTTGAAGTCGAGGCTCAGGAAAGATCTCATCTCCAGTCGAGATTGAAGGAGATCTCATCTCCTATTGACGCAGACGTTGAAGCTCGAGGGAGTTCTTATCTCCAGCCGAGGTTGAAGTTGAAGTCGAGGCTCGGAGAAGATCTTGTCTCCAACCGAGGTTGAAGTTGAAGTCGAGGCTCAGAGGAGATCTTGTCTTCAGTCGAGGTTGAAGTTAAAGTTGAGGCTCGGAGGAGATCTCATCTCCAGTCGAGATTGAAGGAGATCTCATCTCCTATTGACACAGACGTTGAAGCTTGGAGGAGTTTCTATCTCCAACCGAGATTGAAGTTGAAGTCGAGGCTTGGGGGAGATCTCATCTTCAGCCAAGGTTGAAAGAGATCTCATCTCCTGTTGATGCAGACATTGAAGCTCGAAGGAGATCCTATCTCCAGCCGAGGTTAAAGTTGGAGTTGAGACTCGGGGGAGATCTCATCTCCAACCGAGATTGAAGAAGATCTCAT
Organism: Cocos nucifera; assembly: GCA_006176705.1. Lineage (NCBI taxonomy): Eukaryota > Viridiplantae > Streptophyta > Magnoliopsida > Arecales > Arecaceae > Cocos > Cocos nucifera. The sequence continues at coordinate 233,147 of QRFJ01002479.1, read as the reverse complement.
CTTCTATTGACACAGATGTTGAAGCTCGGAAGAGATCCTATCTCCAGCCGAGGTTGAAGAAGGAACTCGGGGAAGATCTTATCTCCAGCAGCCGAGGTTGAAGGTGTGGAGCTCCAGCAGCTGAGGTTGAAGGTGGAGCTTGGGGGAGATCTTATCTCCAGCAGTCGAGGTTGAAGGAGATCTTATCTCCTATTGACATAGAAGCTTGGGAGAAATCTTATCTCTAGCAGTCGATGTTGAAGATGAAGCTCGGGGAAGATCTTATCTTCGACAGCCGAGGTTGAAGTGGAGCTTGAGGAAGATCTTATCTCTAGCAGTCGAGATTGAAGGTGGAGCTTGGGAGAGATCTTATCTCCAGCAGTCGAGGTTGAAGGAGATCTTATCTCCTATTGATGTAGAAGCTTGGAGAAGATCTTATCTCCAGTAGTCGAGATTAAAGGTGGAGCTCTGAGGAGATCTTATCTCCGATAGTCGAGATTGAAGGTGAAGCTCGGAGGAGATCTTATCTCCAATAGTCGAGATTGAAGGTGGAGCTCGAAGGAGATCTTATCTCCAACAATCGAGGTTAAAGAACATTTTATCTCCTATTGACGTAGAAGCTCAGGGGAGATTTTATCTTCAGCAGTCGAGGTTAAAGAAAATCTTATCTCCTATTGACGTAGGCTCTGAGGCTTGGGGGAGATCTTACCTCCAGCAACTGAGGTCGAAAGTGGAGCTCCGGAGAGATCTTATCTCCAACGATCGAGGTTGAAGAAGATCTTATCTTCTGTTGATGTAGAAGCTTGGGAGAGATCTTATCTCCAGCAGCCGAGGTTGAAGAAGGAACTCGGGGGAAATCTTATCTCCAGCAGCTGAGGTTGAAGGAGATCTTATCTCCTATAGTTGTCGGGCATAATGGGGCCATTATTGGAGCCTTTCCTCTTGTCTCATCTAGAATGAATGAGGCTTTCGACTTTGCTCACGTTAGGATGAGGTTCTCCTCCTGTTCCTAACGGGCTGTGGGGGCACATAAGGGCCATTGTCAAGGGCCTCTCCCCCTATCTCGTCTAAAATGAACGAGGCCTTCGACTTTGCTCATCATTAGGATGAGGTTCTCCTCCTATTCCTAATGGACTGTGGGGGCACATAAGGGCCATTGTCAGGGCCTCTCCCTCCATCTCATCTAAAATGAACGAGGCCTTCGACTTTGCTCGCATTAGGATGAGGTTCTCCTCCTATTTTAATGGACTGTAGGGGCATATAAGGGCCGTTGTTAGGGCCTCTTCCCCATCTCGTCTAAAATAAATGAGGCCTTTGATTTTGCTTACATTAGGATGAGGTTCTCCTCCTATTTCTAACGGACTGTGGGGCACATAAGGACCATTGTCAGGGCCTCTCGCTCCATCTCGTCTAAAATGAACGAGGCCTTTGACTTGCTCATGTTAGGATGAAGTTCTCCTTCTATTCCTAACATGGCCACTATTGATTGCTTCTTCCCTGTCATCAGGTAGTTTTTACATCAAGAAACAATAATGTTGAAATGAAAAAGTTTTATTGAAGAAAAATTATCAATAGTACATTCTTGGATTCTCCAAGTCTCAAGGTCATTTGAGCGTTGTTCCTCTGAGCTTCTTCAGACGATAAATTTTTTGTCAGACGACCTTCTCTATCTCATGCTGACCTTCTCAATTTGAAGCAAGCTTCTCTTGACTTTGAGGTTAGAAGATGATGGCTCGTCGAAGTACCAAGCCCCTCCTAGAGGTGGTGTTGATGATGCGAGAGGTGGCCGACCTCCTTATTATTCCTCCATCATTGGTGTGGCAGCCTCTTTGGCCGATCTTCTCCTACTTCAGGCTAGCATCTGAGGAATCGACCCAGCCGCCTCTCCTGAAGAGCTCCTCGATTTTATCTTGGAGCTGAATGCATTCTTCAGTCTCGTGATCGTGGTCACGATGGTAGAGATAGTACTTACGTCGATCGTGCTTATTTAGGAAAGATCATAATTCTTCTGATCTTGATAACTGATTCTTAATTTTCATTAAAACTTGAGCTTTAGGAGCGTTAAGGGGGGCATAGTTGCGAAACCTTCCAGGGGGAGGATTTCTTCACATCCTTCTATCGGAGCTTCCTTGATGACGAGGTCGAGGGGGAGTTCGACCTCGCTTGCGCCCGGGGGAGGTCGTGAGCATGGTCGAACTTCATTCCGCCCTTCTGTGAAACCTCTTGAGGGAGAACTTTATGCCCTTTTGTCGAGACTTCCTTGATGATGGGGCTTCCTTGATGATGAGCTCGAAGGGGAGTTCGGCCTCGCTTGCGCTCGGAGGAAGGTCGTGAGCATAGTCGAACTTCATTCCGCCCTCCTGTAAAACCTCCTGGGGGAGAACTTCTGCTCTCTATTTCTCTTTTGAAGGAGAATCATGATCCGAATGCGGATCCTCTGCTCTTTGTTTCTGTTTCCTAAGGGTGATGGGTATGTTAGGCCAAATGCTCTTCCTTAGAATCGATTTTCGACATTCTGATGGTAGGTTTTCTAGTGGAGTCGCCACCGAGGGCTGCCGCATGATCTACACCATCTCAGTGAGGCTCTGAATCTGCTGCATCAGCAGGTTAAACTGCTCCAGATCTACCATGGCCATCGATGGAGGTGGAGGTTGAATTGCTGGTAATGGAGCAGGAATGGATGGATTTAACTCAGATCTTAGAAAAGAAGGTCGGCAGAATTGACTGAGCACTCCTTTAAAAATAAGAATACCTTAGAGATAGAGGCCCTTTCTCTAGCGCCAATTCTATTGGTATAGAATTTGGTCGACACCGGGATGAACTAGAGTGGAGGAGGATGAGGTCACCATCGGGGACCTACAAAATAAAGTTCCATCTGGAGTCGGTTGTTGTGGCTCTGGTGGGATCCTCCGACGATCAAGTCAGCTCTTTTGACCAACAGAAATGGAGTGCTCAGATGAGAGTTCGACAGAGTTTAAAGGAGGAAAGGAGAGCTTAGAGCTTAGAGAAAACATATCTAGAGGGTCCCCTTTTATAGATGGAGCTTGATTGATGGTGACGGCCATACCGTCTGGTAGTGGGCTGCTCAAGGCCGCGTGGAGTTCAGTACAGAGAGGAAGGTGTCGTCAGTCTGATAGTGACAGTCATACCATCCAGTGATGGGCCGCTCGAGGCCCGATGGAGTCTGTCATGAAGGAGGGCGCCGTTTGTAGCATTGCCTATAGCAGACTGATGGCAATCATTCGTCGAGATCTAATAGCCGTAGTTTAGAGGAAGCAAGCATTGGTTGATATCAATTCTAGAGGAGTTTGGACTCCCAAAGTGAATACGGCTAGAGGGGATCATCTGAGAGGAATGCTAGCTGAAGGAGAGATCCGAAAGAAGTTCGACTCCTAAAAGAGTTTGATCGAAGGAAAAGTTCGAAAGAAGTTCGGCTCCTGTTGGAGTCCGACTGAAGGAGAGATTCAGAAGGAGTTCAGCTTCAGTAGAAATCTGATTGAAGGAGTCCAGAAGGAGTTCAGCTCCCGTAGAAGTTTGACTGAAGGAGTTCGGCTCTTGTAAAAGTCCGATTGAAGGAGAAGTTCGGAAGAAGTTCGACTCCTATAGAAGTCTGACTGAAGGAGGAATCTAGAAGGAGTTCATTCAGCTCCTATAGAAGTTCGACTGAAGAAAGAGAATTCTATAAGAAATTCGATCGTTGAGGGAGTTCGACTGGGGCTCGACCGCTGAGAAGTTCGGCCGGCTGAAGGGATTCGGCTGGAACTCGACCATTGAGAAGTTCGACCGATTGAAGGAATTTGGCTGGGGCTTGGCCGCTGGGGAGTTCGACTGGAGGGTAGTTCGATCGACTGAAGGGATTCCGCTGGAGCTCGACCACTGAAAAGTTTGGTCGGCTGAAAGAGTTCAGCTAAAGTTTGGCCGCTGAAGCTCTTCGATGATTATCGGTTGCATTGGACTAAGCATCAAGTTGGACTTCGAAAGGAGCGGAGATGCTAATTTATATTTTATAAAAATATCTCTAATAAAATTACATATATAATCATTGAGCGTATTCTAATGTCCATCAAAATTTACTTATTGACGTAGAATCTGCTCGTCGTCGGAATCCACTGGAGTGGAGGCCGATGAGGTCGCCGTCGGGGATCTGCAAAATAAAGTTCCGTCCAGAGCCAGTGGGGGGTGGCTCCGATAGGACCCTCCGACGATCAAGTCAGCTCTGGCCAATAGGAATGGAGTGCTCGGAATGAGTTTCGGAGCTTGGAGAAGAAGAGGAGAGCTTAGAGATCAGAGAGATTAGAGTCAGCATATCTGGAGGGTCCTTTTTATAGCGGAGCTTGATGGTGACAGCTGCAGCCACGTGCTGACGGACTGCTCGAGGTTCGACGGAGTTAGTCTCATAGAAAGGTGCCATCTACAGTGAGTTGATGGTGACAGCCATCGCCGCCTCACTGCCTGATAACGGGTCGCTATCATTTGCAACGGACTGATGGTGATGGCTGTAGAGCCAGTTGAATGAAGGGTTGAAGACCTTCATCATGTGTCCATTTTGAAAGAGTTCGGACTCTTGAAGAGGAAGCTTGGAAGGAGTTCGGCTCTCATAGGCATCTGGCTGGAGGTACGCAGCTAAGGCTCGGTCGCTGGGGAGTTCGGTAGGAGCTCGATCGACCGAAGGGGTGTCAGGGAGGAGTTCGGCTCCTGAAGAAGTCCATCCAAAGGGTATCTGGGGGTAAGTCCAGCTTCCGAAGAAGTCCATCCGAAGGATGTCTGGGATGAGTCCAGCTCCCGAAGAAGTCCGACCGAAGAGAAAGCTTGGAGAGGAGTTCGGCTCTCGTAAGCATCTGGCTGGAGGAGTGCGGCTAAGGTTCGGCCACTGAGAGTTCGGAAGGAGCTCGATCGCTAGAAGTTCGATCGAGGGATGACCGCTAAGGAGTTTGACTGCTGAGAAGTCCGAAGGAGCTTGGCCAGCTAAGCAGTTCGATCGGTTGTAAGGATTCAGTTACGACCCGTCTACTGGGCGTCCAAGGAGCTCGGCCACTAAGTAGTTCGGTTGGCTGTAAGGATTTGGCTAAGACCCATCCGCTGAAGTTCTTCTGCGGCTACTGGTTGCATTAGGCTGAGCATCGAACTAGACTTCGACAGGAGCGGGGTTTATCCCCAATACTAGCCCCCCCACTCCTGAGTTCGAAACTCGAAGGAAGGGAGTGCAGGAAAGGCGACTGCCGAAGTCTTCTTCTGAGCTTCGTGCTGATCTAGGTCGAAGCTTGGGGGAGATCTCATCTTCAGCTAAAGTTGATATTGAACTTGAAGCCCGGGAGAGATTCCATCTCCAATCGAGGTTGAGGGAGACTTCATCCGCTGCGATCGAAGTCGGAGGTTGAGCTCCTCGGAGGCGATATTGTCTTCTACAATCGAGGTTGATACGGACGCTCGAAAGAGATCTGATCTCAAGATGAGGTTGTCTCCGATCTTATCTCTAGCCGAGGTTGTCTCGGCTGCTCGGGAGAGATCTTCTCTAGCCGAGGTTGAAGTTGAAGCTCTCCAATCGAGGTTGGCTCGATCGCTCAGGGGAGACCTTATCTGACCGAGGTTGAAGTTGAAGCTCTCCAGTCAAGGTTGACACGATCGCTCGGGGGAGATCTTATCTCCTTTGGCCGAGGTTGATGCAGGCGCTCACGTTAGGATGAGGTTCTCCTCCTGTTTCTAACTTCGACTTTGCTCGCATTAGGACGAGGTTCTCCTTCTGTTCCTAACGGGCTGTGGGGGTACATTCGGACCGTCGTTCTTCTCCCCCCATCTTATCCAAGGTGAACGAGGCCTTCGACTTTGCTCGCATTAGAATGAGGTTCTTCCTTTATTCCTAATGGCTGTGGGGCACATACGAACCGTCGTCCGTACTTCTCCTCCATCTCGTCCTTTTGAACGAGGCCTTCGACTTTGCTCATGTTAGGACGAGGTTCTCCTCCTATCCTAATGGGCTGTAGGGGATTCGGACCATCGTCCGAGCTCTCCCCCTCTCGTCCTTCTATGAACGAGGCCTTCACTTGGGAGAGATCTTATCTCTAGCCGAGGTTGAACTTGATCGCTCGAGAGATCTTATCTCTGGAGGTTGCCGAGAGGTCGCTTGATCCTCGGGAAGAGATCTTATCTCTGACCGAGGTTGATTCTCGGGGAGGGATCTTATCTCTAACGTCGAGGTCGCTTCTTGGGCGAAAGATTTTATCTCTAGCCGAGGTTGATTCTTGGAAGAAGATCTTATCTCCTAGCCGAGGTTAATTCTCAGGAGAGATCTTATCTCTGGCCGAGGTTGTCGCTCGGGAGAGATCTTATCTCTGGCCGAGGGCCGAGTCGCTTCTCGGGAGAGATCTTATCTCTGGCCGAGCTTGTCGCTCGGGAGAGATCTTATCTCTAGCCGAGGTTGAAGGTTCTTGAGAGAGATCTTATCTCTGGCCGAGATTATCTCTCGGAAGAGATCTTATCTCTAGTCGAGGTCGATTCTCAGAGAGATCTTATCTCTGACCGAGGTCGCTTCTCGGAGAGATCTTATCTCTGACCGAGATTGTCTTCGAGAGATCTTATCTCTGGCCGAGATTGTCGCTCGATAGAGATCTTATCTTTGGCCTTCTCGGAAGAGATCTTATCTCTGGCCGAGATTGTCGCTCGATAGAAATCTTATCTCTAGCCTTCTCGGAAGAGATCTTATCTCTAGCCGAGGTTGTCGCTCGGGAGAGATCTTATCTCTGGCCAAGGTCGATGGTCTTTGACCTGCTCGTGCTAGGATGAGGTTCTCCTTCTGTTCCTAACACGGCGACTATTAACTGCTTCTTTCTCTGTCATCACATAATTTTCACGTCCAGAAACAGCATATTATTGAAAGAGAAGAACTTTATTGAAAGAAAGTTACTGGCAATGTATTTCCGAATTCTTTGTAATTCAGGGTCGTGCTAGCGTTGTTCCTCCACGCTTCTTCATGCAGACGACTTTTTCTATCTCATGCTGGCCTCCTCACTTTGGAGCATGCTTCTCTTGACTTCGATGCTAGGACCTGAGGTAATGCTGATGATGCCGTAAGGTGGCCGACCTCGTCGTTTCTTGTCACGGCAACGCCCTTTGCCGATCTTCAGACTGGCGTCGAATGAATTTACTCAGACGCCCCTTTCTAACGAGCTCCTCAATTTCATCTTGGAGCTGGATGCACTCCTCAGTATCATGACCGTGGTTGCGATGGTAGAGGCAGTACTTGCTTCGATCATGCTTGTTTGGGGGAGACTATAACCCTTCTGGTCTTGGTAGTTGGTTCTTAACTTCGGTGAGAATTTAAGTTCGAGGAGCGTTGAGGGGGGGTAGTCACGGAATCTTTTGGGAGGAGGGCTTCTTCGTGTTTCTTCGTGAGCTCGAGGAGTTCGGGCCCGCCTGCTATCGAAGGGAGTCCGTGAGCGCGGCCGAACTTCGTTCGGCTCTCCATTGCCTGTCAGCCGCTCCCTTAAGGCTTCTTCGTCCTTCAACTTGAAGGCTTCTTCCGCACGGGCATATCTCTCGGCCCAAGCCAGTAGATCGACGAAGTCCCTGAGATACCTTTTTTTCAGGAAGAATAGCAAGTCATTTTTCTGAAGGCCGTCCTTGAGTATGGCCATCGCAACAGACGAGTCCAAGTTTCGGACCTCCAATGCCGCGGCGTTAAATCGGATTACGTAAGCCCGGATGGATTCCCCTTGCTTCTATTTGACATTCATCAGGAAATCCGAACCTCGGCGCAGTCGTCGGCTGCTGATGAAGTGGGCCGCAAATTGACTGCTCATCTGATCAAAAGAGAAGATCGTACTTGGCTTCAACACCGAGTACCAGTTTCTTGCTGCTCCCTTTAAGATAGATGGGAAGGCTTGGCACAGCATGGTGTCTGAAGCGCCGTGAAGCAGTATCATGGTCCGGAAGGCCTCCAGATGATCAATCGGATCAGAGGTCCCATTGTAGCTTTCAAGTTGAGGGAGCTTGAAGTTCGGTGGGACAAACTCTTGCATTATCTGGAGGGAGAAAGGAGGTTCGACATGGAAGTCGGCATGATGAGCCGGGACGACGTGGCCGAGCTCTTCAATCCGTCGGTCCATCTTCCGCAGTCTGTGATCAAGGGCGTCATCCTGGTCGCAGATCTTGGGGGACTTCCAGCTACAAGCGGAAAAGGTCTCCTCCAAAGGAGAACCATGATCCGAACATGGATCCCTGACTCTCTATTTCTCTTTTCAAGGGGCGACGGGCACACTGGCCCAAGTACCCTTTTCTGGGGTCGATTCCTGACATCCGAATGGCGGATTTCCTGATGGAGTCGCCATCGAAGGCTGCTGCATGGTCCGCATTGCATCCGCGAGGCCACGGACCTATCGGATGAGCAGGTTGAACTGCTCCACATTTACCATGGGTATGGGTGGAACCTGAGTTTCCATGGCTGAAGCAGGGGCAGACGGATCTAGACGGGATCGAGACGCAGAGGCCGTCGATCGTCGAGTCGAAGCTCTCATGGGAGGCATTTTCTCTTTGGGAGAGGGCTCTGGTGAGGAGGAAGAGAGGTCTTCGGAGAGAGAGAAATCGTTGCCGAGCACTCTTTTAAGAATAAGGGAACCTCGAAGGTTCGGGATTCCCTTCCTCCAGCGCCAATTTGTTGACGCAGAATCTGGTCGTCACCAAAATCTGCTGAAGTGGAGGCCGATGAGGTCGCCGTCGGGGACTTGCAAAACAAAGTCCCATCCGGAGCCGGTGGGGGGTGGCTCCGGTAGGACCCTCCGACGATCAAGTCAGCTCTGGCCAACAGGAATGGAGTGCTCGAAATGAGTTTCAGAGCTTGGAGAAGAAGAGGAGAGCTTAGAGATCAGAGAGATTAGAGTTAGCGTATCTGGAGGGTCCTTTTTATAGCGGAGCTTGATGGTGACAGCTGTAGCCTTGTGCTGGTGGGCCACTCAAGGTTCGGTGGAGTCAGTCTCACGGAAAGGTGCCATCTGTGGTGAGTTGATGGTGACAGCCATCGCCGTCTCGCCGCCTGATAGCGGGTCGCTATCGCTTGCGGCGGACTGATGGTGATGGCTGTAGAGCCAGCCGAATGAAGGGTTGAAGGCCTTCATCGTGCCCATTCTAGAGGAGTTCGGACTCCTGAAGAGGAAGCTTGGAAGGAGTTTGGCTCCCGTAGGCATCTGGCTGGAGGTACGCGACTAAGGCTCGGCCGCTGGAAAGTTTGGTAAGAGCTCGATCGGCCGAAGGGGTGTCAGGGAGGAGTCCGGCTCCTGAAGAAGTCCGTCCGAAGGGTGTCTGGGGTGAGTCCAGCTTCCGAAGAAGTCCGTCCGAAGGGTGTCTGGGATGAGTCCAGTTCCCGAAGAAGTCCGACCGAAGAGGAAGCTTGGAGGGGAGTTCGGCTCTCGTAAGCATCTGGCTGGAGGAGTGTGGCTAAGGTTCGGCCGCTGGGAGTTCGGAAGGAGCTTGGTCGCTAGAAGTTCGGCCGAGGGACGACCGCTGAGGAGTTCGACCGCTGAGAAGTCCGAAGGAGCTCGGTCGGCTGAGCAGTTCGACCGGCTGTAAGGGTTCGACTAAGATCCATCTGCTGGACGTCCAAGGAGCTCGACCGCTAAGTAGTTCGGCCGGCTGTAAGGGTTTGACTAAAATCCGTCCGCTAAAGCTCTTCTGCGGCTACTGGTTGCATTAGGCTGAGCATCGAACTAGACTTCGACGAGAGCAAAGTTTATCCCCAACATTACTCAATAAAAAAATTTTATAAAAAAATTAAGATAGATGTGATATTATGCAAAGAATTATATAATTATAGGCATAAAATAAAAATAAATTATAGATAATAATACCATCCTAATATTAAAAAATATTTTATATTTATGAATATATTTATAAATTTTATCATATTTTTATATAGGATTATCTCTAACCAAATATAATAATTTTTTTAGATGTCATTTTTTAAAATATTTTTTTATCAATTAAATATAATAAAAATTATTTATTTTTATTATTTTTTAAATAAATAATTTTTAAAAATTATCAAATTATAATCCGATATACTCTAATCGTTACGATTTTTGGAAATGCAAAGCAGTACGGTACCATCCGCGAAGCCAGCGAGTTGACACCTTTAAAACGAGAAAAGCGGCACCCATCGAAATAGTGCAGAAACACAGTTTATTGCCGGATATGAGCTGGCCCTTTGCCTTGTGGGGCCGGGAGAAGCAAAGGAGCCACTCGCATGCCATTCCCTCGAGTCAGAAGGAGATAACCAGGTGGGCGGCTGCTTGTTTTGCTGCGGGGCCCTCTAGAACCATTGCGACGCCCGCGGCCGCAGCCTCACCGCCGCCTCGCCCGAGAGATCTTTCGAGGTCTTGAAAACCTGATCTGGCGAGAGATAGCTAATACTCATGTTACCATGCTCTCTACCTCCCCTTTCCACTTCCACTTCCGCTTCCCCTTCTCCTTCCCCTTTCCTACCTCGCCTGTGATTGCGAACCCATCCAGTCTCCACCGTGTCCCCCCCTACGGCGGCGGCGGAGGTTGTAGGCCACTGCCACCGTTGCTGGTGTCTTGCATCCCCTGCTATGGTGCGCTCGTCCCCTTCCCCAAGAACAAGCCTTGCTGCGTCCTTCCGGAAGATGCCGCGGCCGCCATCGAGAGCACACAGGGAGCGTGGAGAGGGGAACACGAAGAGGATGAGGAGGATGCGCTGCCATCGGGGCTGCGGCGGGAATGGCTGCCGAGGCACGTCGCGGTGATCATGGACGGCAACTCCCGGTGGGCAAAGGCCAGGGACCTGCCCACCTCGGCGGGCCACGAGGCCGGCTACAGGGCCCTCCGGGAGATGCTCCGCCTTTCCTGCGCATGGGGGATTCGAGTCCTCACAGTCTTCGCCTTCTCCTCCGAGAACTGGCTCCGACCCAAGGTCCACCCTTTGCTCCCCTTTTCCGGTTCTCTCGCCTCGAGAGTCGAGAACCTCTCATCTCCTCTCCTCCCACCCCCCAAAAAAACTCCCTTGTAGTTTTTCCTCCCCGTTATCTTTGAGCTCTTCGTCGCAGGTAGAGGTGGATTTCCTGATGATGCTGTTTGAAAGGGTTCTCAGGGACAACATCGGGGATTTCTTAAGGTATGGAAATATGTGCTATCACACATATCTCCGAAGAATGATTAATGCATTTGCTCCCCATTTTCTTCCGAATGCTTGCAAATTTATCTGGTATAAAATTAGCTCATCAATTATATGGGACATGGTTCAGTAACCAACCTAGAAAAGAGAAAAGAGGGGATGGGGGGGAGGGAGAGGGAGAGAATGTTGCAAAACAACACACCGCAATTGCAAGCTGTAACTTCTGATGTGCATTCTTTCGAAATAGTAACAGTCCATTAGGACAGAGAAGGAACCAGAGGAGATCTTTTTTAAAAAAAATAAAAATAAACTCCTCCTCTCTCTAGCCTCTGTCTCAGATACTTCGTAATCTTTGATAGCAATCTGGCTATATACATCTAGTGGCAAAAAATGTGTGCTCACGATGTTTGCAAGATTAAGAAAACATTAATACTGGAAAAAGAGAGTTTAATCCCATAATATCCACCATGAGGGAAAGATGATCTTTGTGTAGGATCATGAAGTCAAAAGAAAATAAGGATTTTCTTTTGAAGTTATTAATGGAGATTTACATGCTCCTACAGAAATAAGAGTAGCTCCACAACCACTGTCAATGCTGAAGTCTCCAACATGCTGACTATCTCTGTTGTCTCTGGACTCATAGGCACCTAGATGCTTGAAGAATTGTTACAGTGAAACAGAGTTCATATGGATGGGTCAACCATTGGACTCGACCAGAAGCATTCAGATTATTGTAACGGTAGTTTTACTTACAAACGTATTCATTTGGTTTTAATAGTGAACAAATTGCAAACAGCTTTATGGAACCTGAAGAAGAGTAGTCTGGCAATGGCAACTCGAAGCATGAATTCTCTTTTTTATACTGTTTTGGAATTTCAGCTTGTAGATTAGGATATTGAGCATCTCAGATGCTGACATGCAAAGTGAACATGAAGTGTCCTATCTTACTATCATGTCATTATATTTACTAGGACTATTTATATGTAAATTTTTGCTGGAAATGGAAATGGAGTCCAACAATCCAGCTCCATAGGAAGTAGATCAGCCAACTTGAGCTGGTGGCAGGCTGTCCTGATGTTTTGGTCTGCTGCTGGATATTAATACCTTGCAACATAGTTTGTTATGGTGTTGTCTGGAATGAGTTTCATTGGAGGACCTTCCTAAGGTGAAGCTGAACTGTCTGATAGCCAAACCATTTGTCATATTATCTTTTGTCTGTTTGGTCTTTGTAAGCTCACTTTTTAGTAGAAGCAGATCTGCTTGACTTTGAAAGATGTTGGTTGCGCTAGCTATACAAGAATATATGCCTTTAGTTTCGAACAACTGCAGTTTACCTGTCTTTGGGGAAATTTTGCATGCATGGTCCACTTTAAAAAATGTTATAGTTTACTTTGGCTTTTTGTGGGAATGAACATGGGTTCTACTCAGAAAATGTCTCTCTTATCTTCCCTTGTTACAAGAGCCACTTGCTGAAAACATTTCATCAAACAGAACCTCTAGTTTCTTTACCATTACAAGGTAACATTTTCATCTTCTTTCAATCATCTCTTCCCTTAATGTGGTCCATATTAGAAGTATGCATTGTGTTATGATTGCCTTTATGTTAATATCAATGCTCAAACTAGTTCTGGAAAGCTGTGGCCTTGTAAAGGCCAACTTCTGATGCATCCATTCTGGTAGAAAAGTTACCTGAATAAGAAGGGGTCAGTTGAGTTGTATGATAATATGTGAATGATACCGAAAGTTAGGAACCCCTATTGTTTAAGATGTGTTTATTTTGTGAAGAAAAATTGAACGCTGCAGGTAGAACAGCATAAATCCAACTGCTTGTTTGGTTCTTGACAGAGAATGTATTCGGGTATGTGTAATTGGTGATTCCTCAAAGCTCCCAATTTCTCTACAAAAGTTGGCCAAAGAGGTAGAGGAGATGACAAGGAACAACTCACGACTTGAATTGTTTGTGGCAGTCAGTTACAGCGGACGAAGAGACATAGCACAAGCATGTCAAAAGATTTCACAGAACGTAAAGCACGGGCTGCTAGAACCAGAAGAGATTACCGAGTCACTTATCGCACAAGAATTGGAAACGAGTAGTACTGAATTTCCTTACCCCGACCTACTTATCCGGACTAGTGGTGAGGCGAGGTTGAGCAACTTCTTACTGTGGCAATCAGCATACTCTGAGCTTTTCTTCACAGAGACATATTGGCCTGATTTTGGAGAGGCTGACTATGTTGAAGCTCTATCCTCTTTCCAGAAAAGGCAGAGGCGCTTTGGTCAGCATATTACCTAGCATGGTGAAAATTTTGAATCTCTTAATTTTTCTTTTGGCACGGGCATATTTTTCGGTTATTAAGATGTTATGTTAAACTTCATGAAGTAAATCTAGCTAGTAACTTGTTTGATGCTTCTGCAGAGCACCATATTGTGGTCATAAGCAGGCTTATCCCTGGCTCTGCATAAGACATCATATACACAAGCATGTGTTCTGGAGGATTGCCCTCTCCATGCCCGATCAAATTGTCATTTGGTCATATTTTTAGTCTGCTAGGTGTCAAGCTATCGATGAAAATCCATTGAGTTGTTTCACTCATTGCTGGACTCTCAAAAGAATTGTCAAACGTATATTATTAATTCAAGTAAGTAACCTATTTTCCAGATGATAGAAGTGTGTATGCTTGTGACACATGCAATTTTCATCTTTGTTATGTTTTTTCCCCTAATCTGTTTTCTTCTTTACCTTGACATAGGGTGAATCATACAGTGCATCCTGGCTGTGCTTAATAATGCATTACTAATTTTATATTACATGTGTGATATGCTAACAGAGTACCTGTGAAAGGGTTGAAAGCAACTTCGGCTGATGCACATATGTTCTAGTGAAATTCTGATGACTTTTTCATTGGTGGTGCTGCACGTTCCCTTTGTTAAGTAGCCACCGTGCATTAAAGATAATCTCTGCCTCTGTTTATACGATAGTGTTGCTGCTGCATGGCTTTATTGGAGGCGGCAAGGGTAAAATCTTCATTCTGGTGTGTTTTAATTAATCAGATAGTTGCGCTAGCTAGGATTACCGAGCGTATGGAGGAAATCTGGGAACCATATGCCAGATTGTATTTGGAGATATCCCTATATCTACTAAACTGAAGAAAGATTTATGTTTTATTGGATATTTGTTAGCTGAATGGGAAAGGGAGGAAAAGAAATCGGATGAGTAGGCCGTAGGCGTGCTTGCTGCTGCTGCATGGCATGGATAACATCATCTTATTTGATGGTGGATGCCATTGAGTTTGCAGTTCAAACTTGAGGGATGTTCTGGTTGCCTGCTACCGGATGGGAGAAGGTTTTATGAGCGCAAAAGAAGCTTTACAAAAAGCGTTTCTATGAAAGAACGTGTTTCATATCATCCAGGAGAATATTATTCTTCAGACATTTGCAAAAAGCATTTTCAGACAAAATCAAAATTTGTTATGAGCATGCTATTAAATAAGCTTGAATCTTGTTTCAATATTTATATAAAATCAAATAGAAATATAGCTTGCATCATCGTCTCACCAGCACGATGATCACGTAGTTCGTAGAGTGTCTGATTTGTGTTTCATAGATAGTTGGTCTTTTCTCTTCATCCTCCATCCTAATACGGATGATCGATGAAAATTATTACTAGAGAAAATGGATCAGATAATCTTTATTTATATTTGTACTTATTTTATCTCATCAAAAGACTTAATCCTGATTAGAATAGGAATTTCAGTCTAAGTTTTATAAGAAATAAAAATTTTTAATTAATTGAGCTTATCGTAATTGATTGAGGACTTGATTTAATGAGTTAAATCTGATTAAGTGATAATTATATCATATTAGGAGTTAAATCTCTTACTTGGTTTATATTATTACTTAAAATTAATTTTTTGATTTTATCAAAATATTTTAAAAAAAATAAAAAAATTAATTAAAAAAAAATAATCATAAATCAGAATTTTGAAATTGATCCGACAAGTGTGCATTTTTTTTATAAAAAATTATCTAATTATCTATTTTTTGAAAAAAATTTTATACTTTAATTAAGTAAAAACTATTGATGTAAATCATGGTGGTTATATATCTTAATTAACATATTCTCATGTATCATGACATCAATAATTTTTACTTAATTAGGTCTTATATACTGGAATACATAGATTATCAAAAATTATAATGCTTATGATATGTTACTAGTATTATGTCATATAAATGGTATTTTTATTTATTTTAATTTTGATAAAAATTAATTATAATATATATA
Source organism: Cocos nucifera (assembly GCA_006176705.1). Lineage (NCBI taxonomy): Eukaryota > Viridiplantae > Streptophyta > Magnoliopsida > Arecales > Arecaceae > Cocos > Cocos nucifera. The sequence goes on along the minus strand of QRFJ01002479.1, from coordinate 217,764 downwards.
AATAATAATTACATAAAAATAATAGTAATGATCAAATCATTGAGAGATTTTAAAATAAGTATCTATTACAAATTATATTTCTCAATGATAAATGTCTATAATTGTTATATACTCTTTGAAAATTTTGGATACTAAATTTTTCGTTAAAGGATTAGTTATCATATAAGCAGTACCAATAAAATCAATAGACATATGATGATTATTATGATAACCTAAAAAGAAAGAAAGAAAGAAATTAACGAAGTCTTCTCCTCGTGCCCATTTGGGATTAGGACTCCTAGGGTTTTCCAAATTTTAGGAGATCTTCTATAAAACCTTTCCCCCTCCCTTCCTTAAGGCCATCGAGCAACATCGGCCTTCTCCTCTCTCTTTCTTCTCTTTCTATTTTTCATTGAAGTCGCGGATGCTTTTCTTGCACCCATTGAAAAATCTCGTCGAAGGAGTCATCGAAGGTCGAGATAAATCCCAGCCCCTCTTCTTCTCTTTCTTTCATTCTTCTCATGCCCCTGCACACAACTGTCGGCCACTAGATTTGCCAGAAAAAGCCCATGAATAAGAGCCCCTATTTTTCTCCTATTTAATCGAGTCATTTTTTTTTTTTTAGGCCACTGGCATCGTTGCACATGGTGCCGCACTAATGGATCATGAACCTTAACCTCCTACTACCCTTCCCTAAAGTTTTTGGCCATTGGTGATCAGCATATGATCGAAAAAATAGGATGTATCACAGACACTAAATACACATATGTGATAGAAAATAATCCATTTATTGATTTTAGTCAAACTTATAATTTTGCCCCTAGAAGTGTATTACAAGTGTCAGCCAATTCTGGCTTCTAGGGCACATATATCTAACACATATTAGAGAAGCCAGAAGTTCGAGGTAAAATTATTAACTTTTAAATTTTTCAATATGCTTAAAATTATATTTAAATATTTTTTAAATATTTATTATTTATTTGAATACTTGTTAGGCTATCTTTAATCAGAATCGAAAGAATCGGACAGTTCAGAAGTATATGCACACTCTCGACCGTGAGTCTATGGCCAGTCGTATGCATAGAAAGGTAATAAATTTTAAATCTTACTAGATAAATTAAATTAATATATTTTTTATATTTTTGATAAATTGATCTATTATTATAGCTGATGAGAGATGGAGTGATATCCAACTATAGTGAGATCTTTCGATCCAACTGTACGGACAAGAAGGACAAGTCGATGAACACCATGATCGAAAAAAATTTTATAAGTATTAAATATATTAGTATATATGATTAGTATTATAGCATTTCTTATAAAATTTAATTTGAATTTATAATTACAAGATCAGTTAGATGTGCTCGCGAGTGAGGGCCTAGATACCTCTGGCCTCCATGACCATCTATCTCAGATCTTGGGATCTGAGCACTCTAGGAGGATCCGATGTAGGTCCGAACATACGCCGATCAGCTATTGATCTGAGGTAAGCATCTCTTCACAGGCTTTCAGTGTTGTTAGCTGGGAGGAGCTTGAGGAGGAATTAGCATGGGCAGATCATGCTGCGACGTGGGTAGATCGGGCTGAGGAGCATGCATCTCATCTGAAGGACATCGTGAGAGACATGGTGTCTATGCTCAATGGATATTTTAGAGGTTTCTTCATAAATTTTGAGGATATGTTGGCCCGCATTCCACCTCCAGCTCCTCCAGCTCTGGCTTCGACTCCAGCTCCAGCTCCGGCTCTAGCTCCAGCTCCGACTCTAGCTTATGCTCCATCTTCCGATAACGATGATGATGTAGATTTAAGAAACTTTTAATGTATATTTTTAAAAAATATTATAATAAATTTTATTTGATAATAAAATTTTAGCATTTCAAAAATATTTTTATGTTTACAATATATTTTTATGTTATATATCTCTGCATTTGTCAGATAAAATATATAAAAAATTAAAAATTTTATATATTTTTAATTATTCAAAAGTTACGATAGTGGTTTTATAATTGCTGCCGTAGACATGCCAATTGCTGTCGTAGGTGACGTGTCAACCACTGTATTAGACCTATGGCAGCAGTTGCATAACCGCTTCCATAGACAAATCTATGGTAGTGGTTCTATAACCGTTGCCATAGATTAGTCTATGACAATGGTTCTATAACTGCTGTCATAGATAAGCCTATGGCAGCAATTTAAAAATCACTGCAATAGACACTCTATGACAGTGGTTTTCAAAATCGCTGCAACAATCATTGCCATAGACCTACGACAATGGCTGCAGTGGCAAATCACTGCAATAGGCACTCTATGACAATGATTTTCAAAATCGCTGCAACAATCATTACCATAGACCTATGACAACCACTATAGTGGCAGCGGTTAGCTAACCACTATAGTGGCAGCGATTGCTGTAGCCTATGGCAGCAGTTTTTTGGATTGCAACAGTAGTTATAAATTGCTGTCATAACTCTATTTTATAGTAGTAAGAGTCAAGTTGAATACTTCTTTTGCAAGAAATGAAGGTATTGAAAAAGAAACTATTCTCAGTACATTGCCTCTCTGAATCCAAACAGGCAGAGAAAGAAGCAAGCTATTACTGGATAAGGTAGTTATATGATAGCTCCTTGCAATTTCTCTATTTATGATATTACTGACTGGATACTGGATATCGATAGCCCTTACCATATTTATAATTCATTGCAAGAGTTGTAGGTCAGTAGGAGATTCGAGCAAGAAAAAAGATTCCAGAGTGTTGGAGATGAAAGATCAGTTCCACTTCTAGCTTTAGAAATTCTAAAACTTGCATTTGAGTCCCATATCATTGTTCTTAGTGATTGTCATTTCTGTTTCAATAATTCTTTGAATGCTATTTCTATAGGCCTTCTGGCCAAAAATAATTATGAAATATCAATAAAAAAATAAGTTTGTAATATCATTATGAATAGTGTTATTATTTTCTATGGATATTTGAACAATGGTATGTATATATTATCACAACCTGTTAATATAGTCTATTCCACTAGCAAGCATCCTGGATTAGATAGTGTGTCAGATATCTATTTATGGCACTATAGGCTAGGTCATATAAACAAGAACAAGATAAACAGGTTGACTAAAGAGAAAATTTTAAAGTTAGTGATTGTGAATCACTTTCAATCTGTGAGTCCTATCTTCTTGGTAAAATGATCAAGTCATCTTTTACTAAAAAATGTGAGAGAGTCACTAAGCTCTTAGGTCTAGTACATACTGATGTATGTGGATCAATGAGCATAAGTGCCAGAGGTGGATATGTCTACTTCATCACTTTCACAGATGATCTATCTAGATATGGATATGTCTATCTGATGAAATATAAGTTGAATTCTTTTAAAATGTTCAAACGATTTTGAAGTGAAGTAAAAAAATAAACTAAAAAAAGTATTAAAATTCTTTGATCTGATCGAGGAAAATACCTTTTTGATGAGTTTTTCATATATCTAAGAGAGAATGGAATTCTCTCCCAATGGATTCTTTTAGGAACATCACAGCATAATGGTGTGTCTGAAAGGAGGAATCGAACTCTATTAGACATCATCCAATCTATGATGGATTTTGCTAGCTTGCTGATATCCTTCTGGAGATATGCACTCGAATCAGCTTGTTATCTGTTAAATAGAATTTCAAGTAAATCTGTAGTTAAAACTCTATATGAGATATGGATAGCGCATAAGCTAGCACTTTCACACCTTAGGATTTGGGGATGCCCACTATCTTAGAGTTGGAATATATGTTTTAATAAAGTGATCAAAATGTATGGCTTCGTTAAGAACGGAGAAGAATCCTTCATTTATAAATAGGCAAATGGTGCAGTAGTAGTATTTCTTATCTTATATGTAGATGATATTCTCTTAATCGAAAATGGCATTCCTATACTACAGGAAATAAAAGTCTGGTTGTCATCACAATTCTCCATGAAGAATTTGGATGAAGCATCCTACATCCTAGGGATAAAGATCTATAGAGATAGATTTAAAAGGATGCTTGGGTTATCCAAGTCTATGTACATAGATACTGTACTGAAGTGGTTTAGTATGGAGAATTTCAGAAAGGACTATCTTTCGATAAGCCATGAAATTTCTCTCTCTAAGAAGGATTGTCCAACAACTCTTGAAGAGAGAGTGTATGAGTAGAGTTCTATATGCTTCGACAGTGAGATCTATTATATACGTCATGATATGTATGAGACCAGACATGGCATACTCACTAAGAGTAGTGAGTAGATACCAGTCTGATCCTAGAGAAAATCACTAGAAAATGGTTAAAATCATCTTTAAGTATTTGAGAAATACTAAGGATCAATGATTGATTTATGACGAGTCAGATCTAAAACTTATAGGATTTACAGACTCCAGCTTTCAATCTGACCATGATGATAGCAAAAATGTGTTGGAATATATCTTTACTCTGAATGGTAGAGCTATCTGCTGGAAGAGTTCCAAGGAGCATACTGTGGCAGACTCTGTTTATGAAGTAGAGTACATCACAGCATCAGATGTCATAAAAAAAGTTGTGGCTGAGAAAGTTTGTTACCAAGCTTGGAGTAGCATCCTTCCTTGATGGTCTGGTCCTACTCTACTGTGATAGCACTAGTGCCATTGCTCAGGCAAAAGAATCAAAGGTACACCAGTGAACAAAGCACATTCTATTCTGCTTCCACCTGGTCTGGGAGATCGTATATAGAGGTGACGTCGATCTTCAGAAGATCAATGAAAAGAAGAACCTGGCTGACCCCTTCACTGAAGCCCTGATGATAAAGAAGTTCGACAACCACAAATCAAAGATAGGTACTAGATACTGTACTAAGTGGCTTAAGAATAAGTGAAAGTTATCAAAAAATGTGTTTCAAAGCCAATCATCAGCCTATTGATGGTTGAGCTATATTGTATCTATAATTAATTTATTAATAAATAAAATATATTTTTGATATTTTTTTCATCATAAAGTATTCATCTTCTAATGAACTTCATTATTGTGATGAAGTTCTTTGGACTATTTAGCTTTGATAAAGAGAGAATTTATCGATTAGTCCTTAAATCTATTCATGATCAAATGATAGGCTGTTAGTTAGGACGACAGCATCTATCGAGCATAGGTCGCTGTATGCCATATAGGTTGGTTGTCCTCTTAATCAAGGAGTATGAAAATATTGGTATGGCATACAAGTGAGATGTATGGGTACATTATCATTAAACATGACCAACTCCAGAGCATTTTGCTGTCGAGAATGTCTCTGATGGGATATAGGTATAAGTATCACTTAGATCTGAGATTGTTTTGATGACTTGCAAGCAACTCACTGTGCTTTAGTACCAGACTAACTGAATTTCTAATTCAGTAATAAAAGGCTTCTGGGCATAGTCAAGTACTTATAAAGTCAGAGTGTGATCAAGATGAAATTGATTACTCCAAGAGTTGGAGAAGAATGTATCACTATATTTCAATATAGCAAAATCTTGATCAGGATAATCCATCAGATGGATTTGATATTTTAAAATATAATGTGGACAATCCGATCAAAGTTAACAATTGAACTCTGAGCTGTCCTATAAGCATTTTGGTCAAGGGGATGAATTATATGGAAACTATATCTGCATGGATTCTAAGGATGTTGTTCTATACATTCGACCTATCCGATCGTCGAATACCATCGCTAGATGATTACTTTGATTGGTATAAAAATTTATTTCTATGCTACCGACATAGGTTCGGACCTATGAGGTCACACACATTAGATCTTACGATCCAATCAGATGGTTGATCAATGATTAAGAATCATTCTGGGGTTAAACAATCAATACGATTGATAATTAACCTAGCGTAAGTATTGTAGGAGGATCGATTAGCAATTTGATTGCTAATTGGCTTAATTTGATTAAGCCATAGGGCTGAGATTAAGTTTAATTAAATATGATTTAATTAGATTTGGTTTGGACTTGATTGGATCAAGTTTAATTGGCTTATTGGATACCAAGTGCAAGAAAAAATTAATCCTAGTTCAACTAGGACTTCAGTCAATCCAATTTTCTAATTTGATTAAAAAATTAAATTAAAATTAAATCTAATTTAATTTAATTTAATTTAATCTTTAATTGGGTTAGAATCTTATTTAATTTGGTTGACTTAGTTTTGATTTAATTTGGTTTGAGAAACCATGTTTTACCAAGTCATAGATGGAATCCTAGTGAGACTAGGATTCCACCTTGCGCCACCTTAGCCCTCCATGCCCCACGCCCTCTTTCTCTCTTTATTTTGTGCGAGAAAACCTCTCTCCCTTATCTTCAAGCATGCCTCCTCTCTTCCTCTCTTTCTCATATGGTAATTTGGTGGTTGACCAAGTCAACAAGAAAAGTAAGTTTTGATATAGGATTCTATGAGATAGAATCCTTATAAACTAAAACACCTCCTTCTAATTGTGCCGCCCGCACCTTCTTTATTTTCTCTGAATTTCATGGTAAAAGAAGAAGTTTTTATGTGCCCCTATTGCTGGTCCATGGTAGGAAATAAGGTGGGGGCGCCCAAGAGTTGGGCGTCCCAACAACTTGCCATATTATGTCCATTCCTTGTCTGAGTTTTTGACCAAACTTGGACTCTGCATATCTTTTTATTTATGATGAATTTTGATCTAATTTTTTTTATGACCATTAAGAGAGATTTGAGGTATGTAAAAATTAGAAAAAGACAACCTCTGGGCATTGGGTTTTAATAGACACAAAACTAGGTATCTAGGTGAGAGCAAAGAGAAGAAGAAGAGGATCTTCTTCTAGGGTTGCTGTGTTCATCTCTTTCCCTCCTTCTTCCTTGGGTTTTCTGAGAGAGTCTCACATCTGAAACCTCCTCTCCACCTTCTTCTCTTTGAAAGACTCCAAATCCAAAAGAATGAGGTATCTGCTCGACCATCGAAGAAAGATCAGCATAGTACTAGCATACTATACTGATTTCTTGCATCGAGATTTCTGATCGTGCTTGTGGGCTCGTGTGGATGACTCCTAGAGGTTGGACGCGTGTGTGGCTCGCAACTTCATTCTTAAGCCTGGATCAATAAGTTGGCATGTCTAACTTTTACAGATAATAAATCTGATCTATTGATTTCATAGCTGCATTAGATGTAGTATTGTAACATGTTGATGAGATCAATATGTTAATATTTTTTTTATATTTTTAATTTTTAATTTAATATCATACCATGATCATGTAATAAATCTTAGATCTAGAATATTTTTATATTTATTTAAATAAATATTTAATTTATTTAAGTCTTTCGTTGTCTGATCTTGAAAAAATTTTAAGATCTATTCGTGAAACCCTATATTTTGTTCCTTCAGGCCAAACACGCCAGGCTGACACCACCCCTACCAGCTAGGATAACAAAATTGGCCATGTCAACCAAATATGCCGAGCTGACACCATCCTTGCCAGCTAGGTAATCCAAAACTTGGTACACCAAGGCTAATGCCAACTACCGCTAGCTACAGATCTATCAAAGTTTCCTCCCACAAAATTTTCTTGTTCTACCAAAGTTTCCTCCCATAAAACTTTCTATAGGCAATCTTTTTCAAAATAAATACTGACCAACTTCTCAAACATTACAAAATAAACTTTTGAAAAGTGATAAATAAAATTAAAGTATTGCTAATGAATATAAAATTTCATCCCGAATTAAATATGCACATATATCCATATCTCTGAGCTAAGCAACTTTCACAACTGCAAGTAGAAAGAGTGAGGGATGAGACTTGGAAAGTCTCAGTGAGTGAATAATCAATCTAACCATAGAAAATAAAAATGCTTAACTTATAATTCAACATAACAATAACAACTGAAATGTAAGAACTGCTTGTTGTGCTTCACAAAGCCAAAATATATACCCCACCAGGTTAAGCATAATACCAAACCATGCCATACTAATGTATGCTTTCTTCTCAACTACTATCAACTGAATCCGAGAGCACTTTGTTCCAAAACAGTCGATAAGTAGTATGCTTTGATGCCAAATAATGTAAATGAGCCCTACTGAGCATTCCAGTACATTGCCAAGCCCCACTGAGCATTCATAAATACAAGCTGTGGAGATGCCAGCTCATGCCAATGCAAATGCTCATGAATGCAAGGATGCACCCCATAGGTTAATCATTCCTATAGGTTATCTTTTTCAAAAATACCCAACCAGTTAAAGCTTCCAAAGTTGAATAGTAAAAGCCAACAATTTCAATTTCTACTTTCATGTTTGCACAAACACATATAAAAGCTGAAGGATATCAGATTTAATTACTTTTCAAAGTAAGTTATCTTCATAACAAAATACAATAAGCAAAACATCAAAGCTAGATATGAAAATCACTCACCTCAACTAGTTACTAGTTAATTGGGCTTACTAAATGCATCTTTCCAAATCCTTTCTTTTTCTATATCATCAATAATACTAATTAAACTCATATCATATGATTCAAGAACAGAACTACATATACTTTGCTTTTATACTCTTATTTTAGCCTTTCAACCATTTCCTTCTACTTCATCTTGCTTACTTTAACTTAGGTTTAAGTAAGCTTTAACCTAATTGATAAATTCTAGATATTTAGTTCTGTTTCCCTTCTCAAAATAGGTTTTAGATTCAGTGGATCATGTTTTCAATTCATTGTTAAACTATCTAAACAATTTCAGCTCCATAGGCCATATAATTCAACTTCAATTCAATTCTAAATTACATGCTTTAATTTATTAAACTCCCAAACCTAAAAACAATAATTGAGAACTAAATTTAAATCTAATTTGGAACTTTAGAAACCTTATCTTAATGTTCAAAAATTCTGCTGCACAGATTTTTCTTCCTCTTAACTTCAATAACTCCTCCCTTCTCAACTCAATTTCTTACTCACTTCCCTCGTTACCAGCTAACTTCGCTTGGTTGCTAACTAAAAACAAAACCTTCTCAGCTCCCTTCCCTCTTCTGACTTCTCTGAAGAACCTAGGAATGAAAACAACAGTGAAGGAACCGATGGCTTTGTTTTAAAAGAAAGAGTAAACTAAATGAATTTGCTACGTGTCAAAACAATAAGAATCTACCCAATTCTCAACTTGGCAGGTGTTGCTCAGATGATTTTCCAACCATTTCTTTATATAACCCAGCTGCTAAGTCATCCCATTTAAAATGATTTAAAATTCATAACTTAAAACACTATCAGTTTGTAGTTGCTCTCAGAAATTTTTATAAACCAAGACATCTCGCTTTTAGGTCAAGACCTCTCGATTCTGAATCAAGATGTCTCACTCTAAAAAAAAAAAAGAAACTTACTTCTGTCATCTGAAACTCAAGTCATCTCGAGTTCAGGCTGAGACCTCTTAAATTCTTGAGTTTTAGAAATTTTATTTTGATACTCTCTTCATAGCTTTACTCATTCTTAGGGGCTTATTTGATACTATGCTTATTTATATGTATTTTTTTTTAAGTTAATGCCATTAACTTTAAAACATAAATGTAAATAAGGAACACTCCCTATTTGAAGTCAATAAAAATATTTAAAAAATCAAAATTCTTAAGAATAAGATTTTAAAATTTGAGTTCTAGTTCAAATTTTCTCAAATCTGATACTTTTAAAAACTTCTTGCTTCAGCATGAATGGATTAAAAGATCTTCACAATTTATTAAAAATTATTTTGCAACTCATCAACACCTAAGGATCAATTACCATCAATTTTTATTTTAAGAAAATTTATATTTTGTAAAGCTCTCTATACAAATGCTAGCTTTCAAACTTAGAAAATTTTCAGGACTTGCAATAGTAGATAGTCAAAATTTATGCTCAAATAGCTTAAATATATCATAAATAAATTGCTATACCACACATACACAAACATAAATTTTTAATTTACTATTCTGCTAGTCTGAAATGTTACATTCCTTTCTTAAAATAAATTTCATCCTCGAAATTTGCACTTTTAGCTCTAAATTTTCTTCGAATTTCAAATCATCTTCATTACTTTAATATTCATTCTTCTGAATTCTAAAACATTCCTAATTTAACTTATCATACTTGCAAGTCTTACATGCAGAACTTTAGTTTTCTTCTTACCATAATACCATAACCTTCCTTCAAGAATAATTATTTGATTCTTACATCTCCCTTATCCACATCTTTTCTTAGATATTTCATGAGCTATTCAATCTTTTAAAGTTTGCTACCACTCAAACTATTTTCCAAAGAACCTTCAGTTCTGTTATTAGCATTACTGATGTTCAATCAAAATATTAAATACTCAAGATTCCAATCCTTCATAACAACATGCATAGCTATACTATTTTTCACATTCATGAATATTATCCTAAATTTTCAATATAAACTAATGCTCAAAGAAACTCAATTAACCTATTTCCACTCTTCAAATATGCATAAACTTAATTCAAGCATTACTAAGCCATACCTTTGTTGACTCCTTTTCTACCTAACTTCAATTTTCTTCGAAAGAAGATCCTATATCTGGAGGAAGTTCTTCTCTCAATCTTCTTATCTAGTGACTTAGGTCTGCATACCGATTAAGATATCTTCTATTTTTATCATTTATTCTTTTATAATCTCACCTTAACTACTGAGGCTTTGTACTTATAGCATTATACTTTAATATTACTTTTTTGAAATAAATGCTTATACTTTTTTATATCCTTAAAATTTGCATCTGGAACCTCAAAATTTTAATGATGTTTTAGGTTATTATGAGCATAGACTACTACTTGCTCTTCCATTTCTACTTGCTCTACTTCAATCATAGGGTTGCTCCCCTCTATTAATAGTTATCTCTATATATGCTTTTACGTACCTTCTTTGCTTATCTTCCACTCCATAAACTGAATCTAGAAGTCCCAATTCTCAAGTAATTTCAACTAAAATAATCTTTAAAGACATCTCAATTACATTTATGATCTGCAACCAACATCTCAAAAATCATTGCCATAGAATCATTCGTAATAACATAGAAATTTATTAAATAACAATTATACAAGCTACTACTCTATTCTAGACTTACTTCTCATATATATATATATATATATATATACACACACACACCAAAAATTTCTCTTTGCAGACTATAATTTTATTATGCTTCCACTGTGCTACTCTGATCCACTTACTTTGCTAATTTTCAAGTATTTCTGAACATCATTCTTACTTTCAAATAATCACACTTGAACATACCAACTCTATGTCTTAAACATATGAGTTCATCTTACCTTCTTTTAACTTAAAAACCCTGGATTATGACTTACAAATTTTGAAACTTTCACTACACCATAATCTTTAACATTTGTCATCCGATTCTCTATTTTTCACTATTTATTTAATAAATACCAATGCATACTTCACAAAGAATGCAATACTTTTCTTATTTCAAAAGTTATTAACACTGAAAACATACTTGCTCAATTTATGCTCATTAACCAAATACTTAATTACTCAAGATAAAAAATTACTAACAATTCATAGTATCACCAAAAATTGTATATTAATTTCTGATAACCATCCAACTCTTATATAAAAAAAACATATCTTTTTTTTTGTAAATTTAAAGCAATACTCATAGTTACATTACTACTTTCCAATATTACTTGTACCACAATTTTTGTAATGGTACACCTTGACTTGTAGATCTATTAACTTATAATTCTTAAAAAGCATAAACCTTCCTATTCCGATCTAGATTCATACCTACTAATCATAAGCTTTCACTAATCTCCCTTTACTATAAACCATTTCTTATCTTTACTGACTACAGACCTTTACTCATATCATCAATTAAACCACTAACCTCTACCTCTACCTCGGCCCCTTCCTCTCGCTTCAGGAGAGGATGGCCCATCAGGTGCTACGTCAGAAGCCTCATGACCTTCGACTCCAAGAGCATGAGAACAAGTCCTAGGTGGTATCTCTATCTAGTAAAACAAGCATATAGGATCAAAACATAAACGGAATTTATGCCAACAAGGGAATATAGAAGATTAAATAACAACAGATGAATAAGAATAATATCCTAACAGGCCTCTAGTAGTGCCTTAATTGTGAAAATGGCTGGCCTCATTAATATAATCATGATCCTACTAAAGGACACTTGCTTCATTAGCCACAGGAAAATCTAAAACTCTGATACCAACTTTGTCATGACCCAAGCTCGGAGTCATGATTGGGGCATAGGTCGGACTAGCCAACTTAGCATTCCTAATGAAGATATCAAATGGGACAAATTAAATATACAAGTTTTATCAAAAAATTTGATAAAATATTTCCTAAATGTTAAACATTCTCAAAGGTACAATTACCTGCTTAATCCATTACACTTATACATACCAATACACATAGTCATTTCAATTACATAAACATAAGGAAAGCTAGATCCTGCCTGTAGATAATGGAGCATATCTAGAATTTATACACAACTAAAATATAATAAAAGGAACACCACTATAGGGTAGCAAAAGTAGATGCCCACACATGCAAGTGTCGGGCTCACCAAAAAGAATGACTGCTTCTATCAAGCTGAGGAACCCGAACCTCTCATAGCTCTAGAATAGCTGAAATAGAATACTCCAAACTCCAAAGCTACAAACAAAAAAAGTGAGGGGTAATGAGACCTAAGTCTCAGTGAGTGATAATATATCTATAACAAAAATGGGATAAGTTCAGGCATGAGTACTTTAGATCAAAAGTCCACTTAGAGTTTTTCTAAATCACAAACATAACAACATATTCAATCAAATAGAGCAATGAAATAAATACCAAAAATAAAATAGAATAAATAAAAGAAAATATATTTCTTTAATAGCTATCATTCGAATCATCCTCTAAATAATAATTAACGAATAGACCAAGTATAATGTGCTAGATTTTAAAACCATAATATATCTAACACCTAAAGGGAGGCCTCCAATCCAAAACTAAATAGTAACTCACTTCACCTAAAACTTCATCAAAATCGTAGTGTGTACCAACACATGGAGCTAACACCATCCCTATTAGCTAGGGAACAAAATTGACCATGTTGACCAAATACGTTGGGCTGACACCACTCCTATCAGCTAGGATAATAAAATCGACCATGTAGGCCAAACATGCTGGACTGACACCATCCCTGCTAGCTAGATAACAAAATTGGCTATGTCGGCCAAACACGCTAGGCTAGCACCACCACCCTTGCTAGCTAGGTTATCCAAAACTTGGTGTACCAAGGCTAATGCCAACTGCCACTAGCTACAAATCTATCAAAGTTTTCTCCCACAAAATTTTCTTATTCTACCAAAGTTTCCTCCTACAAAACTTTCTATGGGTAATCCTTTTCAAAATAAATGCTGACCAACTTCTCAAACATTACAAAATAAAAATCTAAAAAGTGATAAATAAAATTAAAGTATTGCTAATGAACATAAAATTTCATTCTGAATTAAATATACACATATATCCATATCTTTGAGCTAAGCAACTTTCAAAACTGCAAGTAGAAAGAGTGATGGGTGAGACTTGAAAAGTCTCAATGAGTGAATAATCAATCTAACAATGAAAAATGAAAATGCTTAACTTATAGTTCAACATAACAATAATAACCAAAATGTAAGAACTGCTTATTATTCTTCACAAAGCCAAAATATATATCCCATCGGGTTAAGCATAATATCAAACCATGCCATATCAATGCATGCATTCTTCTCTGCTACTATCGACTAAATCCTAGAGTACCCCTTTCCAAGACAGTCGATAAGTAGTATGCTATGATACCAAATAATATAAATGAGCTCCACTGGGCATTTTGGTACACTACTAAGCCCCACTGAGCATTCAAAAATGCAAGCTGTGAAGATGCCAGCTCATGCCAATACAAATGCTCATGCAATGTAAGGATGCACCCCATAGGTTAATCATTCCTATAGGTTATCTTTTTCAAAAATACCCAACCAATTAAACCTTCCAAAGTTGAATAGTAAAAGCCGACAATTTTAATTTCTACTTTCATATTTGTACAAATACATATAAAAGTTGAAGGATACTAGAATTAATTACTTTTCAAAGTAAGTTATCTTCATAATAAAATACAATAAGTAAAACATCAAAGCTAGATATAAAAATCACTCACCTCAACTGGTAACTAGTTAATTAGGCTTACTAAAAGCACCTTTCCAAATCCTTCCTTTTTCTATATCATCAATAATACTAATTAAACTCATATTATATGATTCAAGAACAGAACTACATATATTTTGCTTTTATACTCTTATTTTAGCCTTTCAACCCTTTCCTTCTACTTCATCTTATTTACTTTAATTTAGTTTTAAGTAAGTTTTAACCTAACTGATAAATTTCAACATTTGGTTCTATTTTTCTTCTCAAAATAGGTTTTAGATTCAGCTGATCATGTTTTCAATTCATTGTTAGACCATCTAAACAATTTTAGCTCCATAGGCCATATATTTCAACTTCAATTCAATTCTAAATTACATGCTTTAACTTATTAAACTTCCAAACCTGAAAACAATAATTGAGAACTAAATTTAAATCTAATTTGGAACTTTAGAAACCTTATCTTAATGTTCAAAAATTCTGCTGCACAGGTTTTTCTTCCTCTTAATTTCAATAACTCCTTCCTTCTTAACTCAATTTCTTACACACTTTCCTCATAACCAACTAACTTCGCTTGGTTGCTAACTAAAAATAGAACCTTCTCAGCTCCCTTCCCTCTTTTGATTTCTCTGAAGAACCTAGGAATGAAAACAATAGTGAAGAAATTGGTGGCTTTGTTTTAAAAGAAAGAGTAAACTAAATGAATTTGCTAGGTGTCAAAACTATAAGAATCCATCCAATTCTCAACTTGGCAAGTGTTGCTCAGATGATTTTTCAACCATTTCTTTATATAACCTAGCTGCTAAGTCATCCTATTTAAAATGATTTAAATTTTATAACTTAAACACTATCGATTTATAACTGCTCTCAGAAATTTTCAAAAACTGAGACATCTCGATTCTGAATCAAGATGTCTCTCTCTCAGAAAAACAAAAACTCATTTCTGTCACCTGAAACTGAAGTCATCTCGAGTTCAATCGAGACCTCTCGATTCTGAATCGAGATGTCTCGCTTTTAGAAAAAATAGAAACTCACTTCTGTCGTCTGAAACTCGAGTCATCTCGAGTTCAGGTCGAGATCTCTCGAATTCCTGAGTTTCAAAAATTTTATTTTGATACTCTATTCATAGCTTTACTCATTCTTAGGGGCTTGCTTAATACTCTGCTTATATATATTACATATATATATATATATATATATATATATATATATATATATATATATATATATATATATATAGTTAATCTTCATTAACTTTAAAATATAAATGTAAATAAGAAACATCCTTCTATTTAGAGCAAATAAAAATATCAAAAAAATTAAAATTTTTAAGAATAAAATTCTAAAATTTGAGTTCTAGTTTAAATTTTCTCAAACCTGATACTTTTAAAACCTTCTTGCTTTAGAATGAATGCTTTAAAGGATCTCCACAATTTGTTAAAAATCATTTTACAACTCATCAACACCTAAGGATCAATTACCGCTAATTTTTATTTAAAAAAAATTCATATTTTGTATAACTCCCCATACAAGTGCTAGCTTTCAGACTTAGAAAATTTTCAGAACTTACAATAGTAGATAATCAAAATTTATGCTCAAATGACTCAAATATATCATAAATAAATTACTATGTCATATATACACCAATACAAATCTTTAATTCACTATTTTGCTAGTCCAGGATGTTACACTCTCTTTCCATGTGGATGAGAAGTTAGATGGCAACTTGCAGCAAGTCGTATACCTATGTATATCGATGGTCGGTTAATGGTTCTATCATCGATCGCTTTCTATCACTAATGGATTGCGAATAGAAAGTCTTCTCCATCCCCTTTCCTTCCTCTCCTTCACCACCATGTATGACTGGGCCATCAACATGACATGTTGACTTGTTAATTTACATGTTCCCTTTTTTTCCTCGTTGATTCGATCATCCTATACTTTGTCATTGATTTCTCTTTTTTCTTGGCTTCCCTTTCGCCCTTGCACCTACTTACTTTTCTTATTTAATTTATCCCTTCTGCCCTACTTATATCATCATCCATGCTCGAATCCATACCAGGCATAAAAGAAGGTAGCGAAGGTGCTGAGGGAAGTCATCAGGAAGAGGAAAGAAATAGAGGAGGGGCAGGAAAGGAAGAGTAAGAACGACATGGTGGTGGAGCTCTTAAAAGCAAATAAGGGATTCGTAGAGGAGGAGATGGTGGATTTCCTGTTGGCATTCCTGGTGGTAAGCTACAAAACCACCCTGACCATCATGACCCTTGCCGTCAAGTTCCTCATCGGCAACCCTAGTCGCTTCTCATGGTGAGTCATCTTATGCATCATGTCAGGATAGGATGTCCTCGTTTCTCCGATAAACACAAGAAGGTAGATAGGGATGCAAAGGTTCATACATCCTCGAGCAAAGGCAAAGATACAGTCCAACGGTGATGTTACGAGTGACTCGAGCAAGAGAGAGGATTAGAGGTTTGCCAAATCGGCCTGAAGCTAGAAGGGTGTCGGGAGAGCCTTGAATTGATTCGCTTTGTACCATAGACCCATCACTTATAGACCATCATCCCCATGTCATGCATGCCGGGATGCGGCTAGCCCAAATTGCCTGCCAATCTTCCTTCAAAAATAAAATTTGCTTCCTCACCCTCTGTTGCTGTTGCTGAAATAATAATTTTACAAATAATCGAATCGTATATATGTTAAATAGAGTATCATAAATTATAAAAGGAAGATAGATGCCCAAATTTATTTGAGCCATAATTGATGCGAGGCTATTGTTATTGGCCATGTAATTGCTTGGTCTTCTTCTCTACTATGATCTAGAATCTCAATGGCGGGACAAGTAACTTAATCTAAGTTAAAAAGGAGACCTAGCATACATATAGATAGGTGTCTTAGTGGGCTCTTTCATTATGGGCTTTAATAAGATCCAAGCCTATACTTAACCGTCCAGCTAGACTTTTATAAAAAAATGCTACTATCCAATCCAACAGAATCATAAACAAATTTGACTAACAAGTCAATGGACTATCTATCAACCTATTTTTATAGAAATAAATAAATCAATTAATGTATGCCTGCATAAGAAATTTTTTCAACAATTGCTTTCCGGATACACTGAGATTGTCCTTGTGGTTGAAAGGCATGGAGAAGATTGAACCTGCAACAAAAATTCTTTATCAGAATTGTTTTCTGTGGAGACTCTCCGATGCTCAAATCAATCAAGAAACCAAAGAACAATAGAAAGGAGAGAATGAGAGGGAATTGAAACCTTACCTGAGATCCTCTATTGCTCCTTATTTATAAAGGGAGGCTGATGGTTCTTTCCATAGCCGGCAGTGGTTATAGCCACATAATTTGCACCGTGCTTACCATATGTAGCCAAGGTGACCTATCATTTAGCTGTTTTGAATATTTTATTTGTGCCATAGGGATCTAGTAACCATACTGTGCGTAACTATAGTCGGGATTCCGACTTGGCAGGATTGCGATTTCATCTTGGCTTGTGCCAAGGCCAACAGGTCGTCTTAGCTGACGTAGCTTTTCTATGCCTTGGGCTGAGGTCAAACATATCCTCCCATATCACCCTTCTTTTTTTTGCTTGCTGGAGTGCTTTGACTTAGCTAAATGACCATATGAGGTGGCTAAACCAATACAGTAGCTAATAATTCGTATATAATAGCACTCATAATTAGGATGTAGCTACTTAGGACCATTCAAAGCTGATATTGATCGACAATGAAACAATACAATTGCAGCCTATATGTCTGGCTTCTAATGGTATAGATTTATTAGATAAATCAGTCTAAACTTACAAGAGAATACGTAGATCATCTTGTTTTCTCCTATCTGTCTGGTCCAACAGAAAGAGCATGACAAGATCAGAGCTAGGAAGAAGGATGGATGGAGCCCTTGGACTGGAGTGACCGCACATCGATGCTCTTCACCAAATACGTAGGATGTAATTAATTTTCCCTCTCCAACTTCTAGAGGATCGTGGATTGCTGCACTGCGGCAGCTTAAATTACTATTCTAGTCCAAGTAATTGATGAGGCCCTTCGAGGAGCCAACATCACAAGCAGAGTTTTTAGGAGAGCAGTGATGGATCTTCATTTCAGAAGTCTGCCATGTTTTACTATATCAGGAGCATTTGTACTAGCTATGATTACAAGATTATTGTGCGCATCTTTGTGTCTCTCACAGGATACTCGATTCCAACGGTGCAAGGTCGTTGCTTCTTTTCAAGCCGTGCAACTTATTCCCAAGTATCATGGGGCGGCCCGTGAACCAGGTTCACCGGGAGCTACACGTTTGCAAGGGAAAAATCACGGATGAAATCGCCATTATATTTTTCTCCAACGGCAAAGAGAGAGAACCTCCCTTTCTCCTCTCCCGTCTGCTCTCCGCAAACGCCGTCTTATGCTTCCGAAGCTCAGCTAAGTGTTCTTGCGCCTCCTTCTTCATCCTCTCTTTCAATTCATCCTTTTTCAGCCAACTGCAGCATCTCCTCCAACTCTCTCCTCTTCCTGGCTTCTTCCTCGAAGGCTTTATCCTTGATTCGTATCGCACGCTCCTTCTCAAATCCAATAAGGCCTCTTCATTCCTCGCCTTCAAGAGTCGCATCTCGGTGATGAGCACTTGGATCTAATGCTAAGGCTCTTCCTTCCAGGGATCCATCTCCGTTCGTGAGCAGCGAAGATGTTTACAACCTTCTCATTGGCATCTTCAATTCTCCTCCATTTCAGCTCATCAACCTCCAATTCAGCCGTCCTTTGCTTCTCCTCCAATGCCTCTTCCCTACTTTGAACTCTCTCTGCAAGCAACCCCAAGGGCTGCGCAGTGCGCACTCTTGAAGCGTCAAATCGCCTATGCGGCACCGATGAGCCTGCTTTGTTACGAGCCTTCTCATCCTCGACATAAGTCGAAGGACAACGAAAGCATACGAAACACCAAAATGCATTGGACAGGCGCCATCATTCATCCGTTGGCGCGAAGCGCATTGCTCCTCCGCGCCCATTGTTCCTTCCCAAGCTTCTTCTGGAGTATAGGATGGATCTCAAAGGGAAACAGGAACTCAAAACTCAAGTGGAAAAAGAGACAGCCCAACAATATCCACTACAGAATTACATCAGAATCTAAACAACCAGTGATCTTATCTTTCTTCCCTCTTGTGCTCAGAACAAGCTCCAGAACTTATGGGACTATTGAATGAGAGGTGATCAAACCGCTGCAACCCAGAACAACTAAGCGCCTTCAGGTAGGCAGCAACCCAACTTTCCCATTACCAGAGAGAGAGAGAGAGAGAGAGAGAGAGAGAGAGAGAGAGAGAGAGAGAGAGACACACACACACACACAGAGAGAGAGAGAGAGAGAGAGAGAGGGAAAAAGAGGACTAAGAATCCTGGAAGGAAGGGCATTACGCAGAAATCAGGGCAGCAGTGCCGTCAGGATCGGAGATATCACCGCCTGCGGAATCCTCCTCCATCGACATCGACAATGAGCTCAGATCGACTCGTCCTCCAGCCTGGCCATCGCAATCTGGATCGCGTTCGCCGACGTGGAGACGGAGGAGTAGGACGACGACGACTGGCGGAGACTGCCGACGGCGATGGGGCCCTTGATGGAGCGGTGGACATCGTCGATGGCGCGGAGGAAGCGCTTGGTGTCGGAGCAGTCCCCGCCGTCGAAGAGCATCCGGTCTTCGGCGGCCGGGGAGGCCGAGTCCCACCGCATAATCTCCCGCTCTTCGCCTCCAACTCTCCCTCCGCCGGCGGCGGACTCGATCGGATGGATTTCTTTCATCGGTGACTTGATGCACGATTTTTTGTTCCCGCTCACCGATTAAACTGGTCCAAAAATGATGTGGTAGACATGATTGTATCAATAATTTTTCGGAGGCCCACACCTTCAATCCTTGGAGATGGCAGGCATGTTCGCATTCTCACAAATAAATATGTAGTATCACCCCATGCCACGAATTAATGACTGCTGCTTCATGAATTAAAAAGAAATCCTTCTAATAGGCCATCAATTAAATCGTCTTATGGCCCAAAGTTGTTAACTTTTAGCAGGGGCCTTGTGCATACAGAGTGATGATGCCGTCCAGCAAGCGGGTCAGGCAGGCTTGGAGAGGGGCCTTGCCTGTGCCCCAGCTATGAGCTTGCCCGGGTTGTCATTCATGTGTTCCTCCTCCACCGCTTCCATCACCCGTTTCAGGCATTTGTTTGGATCGGTAGCGGCTGTTGATTCGGAGAG
Source organism: Cocos nucifera (assembly GCA_006176705.1). Taxonomy (NCBI): domain Eukaryota; kingdom Viridiplantae; phylum Streptophyta; class Magnoliopsida; order Arecales; family Arecaceae; genus Cocos; species Cocos nucifera. The sequence continues at coordinate 197,398 of QRFJ01002479.1, read as the reverse complement.
CACGCTGTTGATTGTTCATTCCATCTTCTCAAATTTTTACCATCATCACTCCGAATGAATCACCCATGACGCGCTTTTTTTTAGACTCATTTGGTTCATAAAAAATAGAGGGAGAAAAGAAGTGAAGTAGAGTTTTGTTTAGTTGAAATTTTAAAAGAAGAGAAAATTAAAAAAAAAAAATTCAAGAGAAAATATTTTTCATATTTTATAAAAATCGGGAATCCACCAGAAAAATGCTTTTTGAGAGTTTTCATGGAAATTGATGATTATTTTTTTCTAAAAATATTATTTTATAAATATATAATTATGGAGCATATAAATTTTTAAAAATATCATTAAATATTATCCTTATAAAAATTAATATTATATTATATTAATATTATCCTAATATATAAATATAATATTTATATTAATATAAATAATATAATATTTATAATATATTACTATTATTTTAATATTTATACTAATATAATATTTTTATTAATATTAATATAGCATTTATATTTATATATTAATATTAATACTATATTAATATTATATTTATATTTCTATTCATAATATTAAAATATCAATATTATATTAATATAATATTGATACATATATATTAGTATTCTAATATAATAAATTATTATGATCTAATATTATATTTGTTGCTCCCATCTACTCGCCTGAGGTCGGCTGCCGAGGTATCTATGGTCGATGAAGAACTGCTGCTGGAGCTTCGTTCAATCTCTTGCACAAAAGTTCTTATTGAAAATTTCTTCGATGAAGACCCTCCAACGCTCAAGTTAAGAGATTGGAGAACAAAGAAAGAAGAAAGCGTTAAAAAATGAGTGCATACATGGAAGGTTCTGAAGTTCATTTATTTATAGAAGAGAAATTAGAGTCGTATGCATTTTGGACTCTAACAACCTTCCAAATTTATCGCTTCAGATTGATTCGGGAGATATTTTTTCTTTTCTGAAAGACGAGATCATAAGAGACTTCTTTTATCTAAAATTTTTAATTTGAGGAGGAAAGAAAAATGGTAAGTCAGTAAAGAGAGACCTATGATAGGTTATAGCAAGCCATTCACAAAGATTGATCAGCCGAAGACGACTCATGGTGAATCGTTAGCGTGCATGTAGTCTGTCGTAGAAAGTAAGATGGTCGGGGTGGAAGAAAACCGATCGGTCATCTACGGAGGACCTATAGCAATAGGTCAGTTAAGTCCAACAAAAACCAATCGAGGATGTACTATAATTGACCAACAATAGTTGCCCCCCACTCACAAAGCCGAGCTTTTATTGCTCGATCATCGTGAGTACCCTCTCAAAGCCGAGGTCGATCTTTAAAATGAGGTCATATTGCCACGTGTCGAAGATCGATACCTTGAGGGGACCTATGGGAGACCATCAACCCCTAAATCTGGCCGTCTATCAGTTCAATCCATGATCGTCCACTCCGATGAATCATTGCTTGCCACTTGGCGAACATCCAGAAGGGTGAGAGAATCAATGGCAGATTGGCACTGTTCAGTCTTCTTATAAATATGGGTCGTTGTTACCTCAATTTTTTACTATTGCTGCTGCTGAGAGGAGAGCTTCCATACTTGTGCCTGTGAAGAAATTGATCGGTCTAGGCCGATCTTTCGCCAATCTCATCCCTATTTCTCTATCATTCGGCCACAACACTTCCATAGGTTAGTATTTTTTACCCAAACTGTGTGAACCAATCTCGTCCCCAGCCACCTAGAGCTCAGGTGAGGATCATGGATCCAAGATAGGCAATTCTTCGAATAGATCCGAAGAACAAGAAATCCAAGACTACAGTCCTTTTAGAGTTGATTTTGTCCTCACCTCCGAGGGCCTAAATTTTATAAAGTTTAAATACCATATCCCTGACGACTTCAGATTAGAAGTTGCAGCCTCGGGTAGCGAATAGCTCTTCCTCATCCTGGCTGAATAGGTATTTACGAAAAATTCTTAAAGGCCATCCTCAGATTGCCTTTTTATTTCTTGGTCATCGAGTTTCTGAACCTATTTAGGATAAGTCTTTGTAGCTTAGCACCGAATTCATGGCAACAAATCTTAGATTTCTTTACCCACTGTCTTCTTCTCGGGGTCGAACCTACTACTCGACTCCTCCGAGGTTACTTTATCTTGAAAGAGCATCCTAGGAAAAGCGGGTGGTGGTATGCCTCTTCTCAAAAGGAACATCATCTCTTCTGAGGTGCTCCTTCCTCAGTACACAACTGGAAGGAGTATTTTTTCTTCATCTTGGTCGAGCAATCCTGGGGCTTCAACACACTTTGGGGTCGACCCCATAGGTCAGCGGTTAGAGTTCCAATATTATCCAACGCCAAGGAGGTGACAACAGCTCAATTTTTTTCTGTTGTCCCCCCTCCATTATCCAAACTCCTCATTGAGGAGAATTTACACAAAGTTAGATTGATTTCGATGGATCCAAAAAGTAAGTTAATTAGACCTTTGCTTGGCTCGATTCCATTTCTATTTTCCTTCCAATCATTTTTATTGTTCTCAATTCACCTTTTTGCAGTGATAGACCGGGCCGAGCTTGAAGCTCTTTGTTGGTCAGTGAAGAAGAGGAAGGCGAGCATGGCCCCCACCCCCAAACACAGCCGACCAATAGCTGTACTCGCTCAGCCCACTACTGGTCGCCCTTCGGTTCCCAGCAATGAACCAGGGGGGATCTTTAGCTCCTACAAAAGCCATGGAGCCCCTCCAATCCATGGCTCTCGGGTATCCTGCCCCTCAAGCCTCTGCTTCATCTTCGCATCATGGTTCGAGCAGGCTCTGGATTTTGATCCGTATGCCATCTTGGGTGACTGATGTATTGCCCGAAGTCTCCACTTTTGGAGAGGTCCTACCCGACACCGAGGCCCAGGATAATAGAAGTGGCCTCGACAATTATCGAGTAGCTCAGTCCTTGATCCAATCTATTCTCCTCCCCATCGATGTGGAGACCATGGAGCGTGAAGGTAGTGCCTTCCGAGTTTGGGATTCGTACGATTCTCTTCTTCGGATAAGCAATGACCTATTATTCTTCAATTTTTGTTTGGAGTGTTTTGGCAGTGCTAATTATTTTCTCCTTTTTCTCCTCCTCTTCCTTCTCTCTTCTCTCTCTCCTTTTTTTTATATATTTATAGCTCGCCCATCATTTGGATCATTTTTTTGATGCCATCCATGAAGCTCGACGTATATCAAAGGAGGCCGAGGAAAGGGCTAGCTAGGCTAGTAGGAGGGCTGATGACGCCGAGCTTTCAAAGTTGAAGACAGAGGAGGAGCTAAAGAAAGAGACGAAATGATTTGAGTCCAAGCTCCTCAAGGTCCAGTTCGACTTCGAGGCTCGGCTAGAAGCCGAGAAGAAAAATACGAAGAGAAGTTGGAGGCTTCCAAGATCACCGCCGTCGAAGCTTTTAAATCTTCTACTAAGCTTCGAGACATTAAAGCGGAGTTTGGTTCACTTTCTTACTTGCAAGAGGTCGAGGACTTGAAGACCAAATTAAGGAAGGTCCTCCCTGATTTCAGCCTCGAACTCCTAGAGTCGAACGACGAGGAGGAAGTCACCGAGGGTGGTGGTGAAGGGATCCACATGGAGGACTTTTTTAGCCCAGCCCATGAAAATCAGGTGGCCAAGGATGCAACGTCTGCTCCACCGCCTCCTGTGATTGTACTATCTGACCATGCTGAGGTCAACGAATCTCAAGCTTTCGATAGAGCTTAGTGTAGTTTTTTGCTCGAGCATGTCTGAGCCTATAGCAGGTCGGCCTATTTTGTTTAGCCTCGGTATTGTTTGAGGTATTTTTGTATAGGACCGACCATTTTTGTAAACATCCTTTCCTTGAATGAATGGATGCATAATTTAGGTCGTTCAATCCTAAGGTCGAACTTAGAAACATGAGTGGTGGATAGTTCGGTGAGTGTGGCCGAGGAGCATAGGTTGGCGATTTGATTGGTAACACATTCCACTCCTCAGCTATAGCCGAGGAGCATGCATTGGTAAATGTTAGAGACACATTCCGCTCCTCGATCATAGCTGAGGAGCATGCGTTAGTGAAGATTGAAGATACGTTCCACTCCTCGACTGTAGCCGAGGAGTGTGCATTGGTGATTAGCTAGACACGCATTCCACACCTCAGTCGTAGTCGAGAAGCGCACGTTGGTGAAGGTTGGAGATGTATTATGCTCTCTAGTCATAGCCGAGGAGTGTACATTGATGATTAGCTAAAGATGCATTCTGCTCCTCGATCGTAGTCGAGGACCGTGCATTGGCGATTAGCTGGAGATGCATTTTGCTTCTCTGCCATAATCAATGAGCGCACGTTGGTGAAGGTTGGAGATACATTATGCTCCTTGATCATAGCTTAGGAGCATGCGTTGATGATTAGCTAGAGATGCATTCTGCTACTTGACCATAGTCGAGGAGCGTGCGTTGGCGATTAGCTAAAGACGCATTCTGCTCTTCGACTATAGCCAAGAAGCGCACGTTGGTGAAGGTTGGAGATGCATTCCGCTCTTCGATCGTAGCTGAGGAGTGCATGTTAGCATAGGTTGGAGACATGTTCTACTCCTCAGCCATAGCTAAAGAGCATGCGTTGCCAATTAGCTGGAGATGCATTCCACTCCTCAACTATATCTGAGAAGCATGCATTGGCGATTAGCTGGAGATGCATTTCGCTCCTCGATCGTAGCCGAGGAGCACGCATTGGCGAAGGTTGGAGATGTGTTCTGCTCCTCGGTTGTGGTTGAAGAGCGCACGTTTGCGATTCGATTGGATATGTATTCCACTCCTCAACTATAGCCGAGAAGTGCCCGTTGGCGATTTCTAGAGGCACGTTTCATTCCTCGACCGTAGCTGAGGAACATTTGATGGCGATCATTAAGGACGGAAGCTGCAAAAATATTATTTATTACTTGAAAGAAAAATCTAAACAAAAATCATAGTTTAAGGATAATATCTGCACAGGTTGTCGGTATTCCATGTCCTCAGGATTGGAGTTCCATCCAGTTGACTGAGATGATAAACACCTGATCGGACTATTTTGGCCTTCCGGTATGGGCCTTCCCAGTTTGGTGATAACTTTGACTGTTTGATGGGATGAGAGACCTCAGCTCGATGAAGCATCAATTGTCCTGTCAGGAATAACTTTTCTTTAATTCGAAAATTATAATACCGAACTACTCTCTGTTGATAATTGGCCATCCAGATCCTAGCTCATTCCTGAGTTTCTTCCAGCAGATTTAGGTTCACCCTCATTCCAAATGAGTTGTTATCCTCGTCGAATTCTTCAACTCGAAGTGTGGGTAGACCAATCTCCAAAGATATCACGATCTCTGTTTTGAAGGCTAGCATGAAGGGCATCTCTCCGGTCAAGATCCATTGGGTTATGTAGTATGCCTAGAGGACATTATATAACTCTTCAACCTATAGTCCCTTAGCCTGGCCAAGGCGAGCTTTTAGACCTTGCAGTAAAGTTCTGTTCGTTACCTCAGCTTCACCATTGCTCTAAGGATGACCTATTGATGTCAGTCTGTGTGAGATCCCAAAGTCATTGTAAAATTCCATAAATCTTGGATTATCAAACTATCGTCTATTATCAGTTATGATAGCTCGTGGTAGTCCAAATCGATAGATAATTAATTTCTAGATGAAATTCTGAACTTTGACCTCGGTAATAGTCGCCAATGCCTCTACCTTCATCCATTTAGTAAAATAGTCTATTGCGATGAGTAGAAATTTCTTCTATGCCACAGTGACAGAAAATGATCCAAGGATGTCCATCCCCCATTGGGCGAAGGGCCATGGCATGGTGATTGGAGCCAATGGAGTTGAAGATCGGTGCTGAATATTAGAAGTTCTTTGGTAGTGATCACACTTATTCACCAAATTGGCAACATCTTTTTGCATGATCGGCCAAAAATATCCTTGTCTCAATATCTTGTGGGCAAGGGCCTTGCCCCTAAGTGATTGCCGCAGACTCCTTCCTGAACTTCTCGTAGAGCATAATCGACTTTTGATGGTTAGAGGCATTTGAGCAATGGTAAGGTGAAAGATCTTTTATATAATTTTTTCTCATAGACAACGTATTGAGGAGCAAGGTATCTCAACCTTTTGGCCTTATCTCAATCAGCTGGTAGAGTCCCATCTTGCAAGTAACATAGGATGAGATCTATCCAGCTTGGTTTCGAATCCGCTTGCATCACTGGTGCTTCTTCAATGCTCGGCTTCTCGAGAACTTCAAAGAATGAGCTTCTTTTTAGGTTGGCCGTATCAAGGGTCGCAAGTTTTGATAATAAGTCGGCCCATATATTTTCTTCCCTTGGCACTTGCTGAATACTGACCGTCAAGAAATCGGAAGCTAAGTCCTTGACCTTTTGTAGGTATTTGACCATGTTCGATTCTCGAGCTTCATATTTTTTCTGAAATTGGCGGACTATAAGTTGTAAGTCACTATAAACTCTAAGATGCCAAACTCCTATTTTTCTTACTATTCTTAGGTCCGCTATAAGTGCTTCATATTCAGCTTCATTGTTGGAGGCCGAAAAATCATACTATAGAGCATACTATGCCACCACTCCTTCTAGGTTGGTTAAGATTAACCCAGCTCCTGCACTCATAATATTTGAAGATCCATTGACATGCAGGACCCATCACTCATCAGTTGTAAGAGCTATTACATAGCTTAGTTTCTCATCTGGAATTGTGCATTCCAAGATAAAATCCACCAACACCTGAGCTTTGATGAATGGTCTTGATAAATATTTGATATCAAATTTTTCCAATTCAATAGCCCATTTGGTTAATGATCTCGAAATATCGGATCGATATAGCACCGACCTGATTGGTTGGTCGATAAGGATAGCGATGGTCTGTGCTTAGAAATATGGGCACAGCTTTTTCACAGATTTCAAAAGAGCATAGGCAATTTTTTCTAGCTTCGTGTATCTAGTCTCAGTGTCATGGAGTACTCGACTTACATAATAGGTTGACTTTTGTATCTTAGCTTCTTGTCGGACGAAAACCAAACTGATCGCTGAAGAGGAAACAACCAAATACAAGTACAATACCTCTCCAAGCTCTGGCTTGCTTAAAAGAGGGGAAGAGCCGAGGTTTTTTTTAGGTCATCGAAAGCTACCTGGCACTCATCTGACCATTTAAAATTTTTTGGCTGCTTAAGAGCTTTAAAAAATGAAAGGCTCTTCTCTACTAATCTTGATAAAAATTTGTTTAGAGCTGCAATTCTCCCAGTAAGCCTTTGCACCTCTTTGATCATTCTCGGAGGTTTCATCTCTTGAAGATCTTGAATCTTTTCCAAGTTAACTTCGATCCTTCGTTGCGACACTATGAAGTCAAAGAATTTTTTGGAAGTAACACAAAAGGCACATTTATCTGGATTAAGCTTCATCTGAAAGCATCATAGTGTGGAGAACATCTCTTATAGATCGATAATATGATGCTCGATGGCTTTGCTTTTGACCAGCATATCGTCCACATATACCTCCATATTCCTTTCGATCTGTTCTTTGAAGAGTTTGTTCATAAGTCGTTGGTAGATCGTCCCTACATTTTTCAGACCGAACGGCATAATCCTGTAACAAAAAAATTCTTGGTCAATTATGAAATAGGTTTTCTCCTCGTCTTTGGGTGACATTCGGATTTGATTGTATCTTGAGAAAGCATCCATAAATGATAGAAGCTGATGTCCTGAAGTCGCATCCACCAGCTGATCTATACGAGGAAGGGGATAGCTATCTTTCGGGCATGCATGTTGAGGTCGGTATAATCGATACACACACGCCATTTTTCACTAGCTTTTTTGATGAGGACGATATTAACCAGCCACTTTGGATAATAAACTTCTCAGATGAAATCAGATTTTAGGAGCTTATCGACCTCTTTCTATATCGCCTTCTGTCGCTCGAGGGTGAAGCTTCGTTTCTTCTACTTGATCGAACGATGGTTCAGGTCTGCATTAAGTCAGTGAACCATGACCTGTGGATCGATGCTGGGCATGTTGGACATCGATCAAGCAAATACATCAACATTGGCTCGTAAGAATGAGATGAGATGTTGGCTATCTTCTTCACATAAATTGGAACCAATCCTTAAAACCTTATTCAGATTATCTTTGATTGGCACCTGGATTAGTTCTTCCACTGGATACCTTCTCTGCTCAGTCTGTTCGTCCTGCACATCCAATTCATTCACAAGCTGTTTTTTAGGCATTACTCCTCACAATGTCGTCATATAGCATTCCTTCACTATCAACTGATTTTCTTGAAGCTCACCAATTCCATCCAAAGTCAGAAACTTCATCTTTAGGTGATAAGTCGATACTATTGCTTGGAAGGCATTCAATCCTGGTCGATCTAAGATAACATTATAAGTGGATGGGCTATTCACTACGAAGTAAGTTATTCGACCATGGCCTATCTCGAAGCTTGACCTGCTTTCGTTATTAATGAGATAGTCCCTTCTGCTGGGACCGTGTTACCAACAAATCCGACTAGAGTTATATTCCTCTTCGTTAGTTGTTTAGGGTTTAAGTTCATTCGATCAAAAACATCATAAAATAAAATATCTACTGAACTTCCATTATCGATAAGGATCTGATGTACATCATAATTAGAAATGTTCAAAAAAACAACCATAGGGTCGTCATGTGGCTGGCTTATTTCTTTCAGATCATCTTCAGTGAAGATAATTTCATCATCAGCCTTTCTTTTCTTTGATCCTTATTCCCTTGATCGGTTTCAATCCGAGGTGTCTAACACCAAAATGCCCTCCAGCAATCATTTTGATCTCCTCCGCTATCGACTGTTCTCTGCAAGGTTCATCTTGTCGAGATTGTTCATGATGTGGATCTGCTGGAATTTGCCATTTGTCAACGTAGCATTGGAGCTGTTCCCATCTGATCAATGCCTCTATTTCTTCCTTAAGCTACCAGTATTCCTCGATGTCATGCCCATGATCGCGGTGATATCTATAGTATTTCCTCAGGTTTCTTACTCGAGCAGGGGTCACCATCTTCTTCGATCATGGTATTTCTTCTTATCATTCAATCTCCATTAAGATTTGAGCCCGAAGAGTGTTGAGGAAAGTATAATAATGAAACTTTCGAGGAGGTGTCCTTGATTGGCGCCAAGGTTTAGGAGATGTAGGTCGGTCATTTTGGGCTGGAGTCCGTGAACAACGAGGTCGCTATTCCTCGCATTGATGTTGCACACGTCGGTAGTTCTTTTTTTTCTCCAATTTTTGAGTTGACTGCGATCCACCACCAAGGTTGCCTCCTTGTTGGTCCCAAGCTTCCTCGGCCTGGGTATATCTCTTCGCTCACTCCAGCATTTCTGTGAAATCCCTCGGATAATCCAGGTTTAGGAAAAAGAGAAGGTCATTTTGGAGGTGCCCGGCCTTCAATGCTGTCATTGCTATAGACTGATCTAAATTTCGAACCTCCAAGGTAGCTGCATTAAAGTAGTTAATGTATTTCCTAAGAGGTTCATTTTCATATTGCTTGATGCTTACAAGGAAATCCAAATTTTGGTGCGGCCGATGACTGCTAACAAAATGGACAATGAATAGTCGGCTCAATTAGTTGAAGGAATCCACGAACCCCAATTGTAGATTAGAATATCAATGTCGAGCTGCCTTCCTCAAAGTTGAAGAAAAGGCTCGATATAGGAATGCATCACTAGCTCCTTACAGGTGCATGAGGGTGCGAAAGTTGTCTAGATGATTGATAAGTTCGGTAGTCCCATCATACGATTCCATCTGAGGTATCTTGAACCGCGAAGGTAGTGGTTCATTCATGATTTTTTGGATAAATGAAGGGTCAATTTTGAACCCTAGATCATCCCCCTACTACTTCAGTGCTTGCAATACGTCCAGCTATAGTTGTATTTCTTGGAGCTTTTTCTCCACGTCATCTTTCCGAATAGAGTCGATGTCAAGGAGATACATGACCCGGGGTAGAATCTCTCCTCAAAATTGGAGTAGGAGATCGCACAAGTCTCCATTGGGGAGGACTTATAGGTTAGTTGTGGCGGCTGGCTTCAACCCTTAGGCTTCTAGGATGCTGTTCGACCAATCTTCCATGGTGTGGTCTCGAATTTTCTCCAGACGAGCGAGGCTTGCTGGTCTGCTGTATTCCTCTTATGACAATCGAGAGTGCCTGCACCTGCTGAATCAGCGTATTGTATTGCTCTTGAGAGATTACTGGGGCTATGGTGGATTCTCCTGAACCGAGGATGGTACATTGGTCGGCTGAGTGTTGTTAGTTCGTCTCCCATCGGAATACTAAGATGCATTTGATGCTCCTCTGCGAGTCTTCGTGATGTCCGGTGACTAGCTTTCTCCTCTGAAAAATTGGGCCTTGAAATCAGTCGGAGGCCCTTCCTCTAGCGCTAACTGTTGCTCCTAATTTTCTCGCTTGAGGTCGACTGTCGAGGTATTTGTAGCCAAGAAAGAACTGCTGCTGGAGCTTCGCCCGATCTCTTGCACAGAACTCCTCATCGGAGATTTTTTCAGTGAAGACCTTCCAATGCTCAAGTTAGAAAACTGGAGAACAAAGAGAGGAGAAAGCATTGAAAAATGAGTGCATACATGGAGGGTCCCAAAGTTCCTTTATTTATAGGAGAGGAATTAGAATTGTATGCATTTCGAACTCTAATGACCTTTCAAATTTGTCGCTCCAGATTGATTCGGAAGATATTTTTTCTTTTCTGAAAGACGAGATCGTGAGGGACTCCTTTTATCTGAATTTTTCAATTTTAGAAGGAAAAAAAATAGGTAGATCGATAAAGAAAGATCTATGACAGGTCGGCAATTGACGACGTATAATAGATCATCCAAGATTGATCGGCGAAATACGAGATATAGCAAGTAGATCAACTGTGAACAACTTTCCATCGATTGATTCTAAAAGGACTACCTTGAGAAATAGCTCATCCATCGACGAGCTATGGTAGGTCGGCAAAAATCGACCTACAACGAGCCATTCTCAAAGATTGATTAGTCGAAGACGACTTATGGCAAATTGTTAGCGTGCAAGTAGTATGTCATAGAAAGTAGGTTAATTAGAATGGAAGGAAACCGGTCAGTCATCTACGGACGACCTATAGCAATAGGTCGGCTGTCCGACAAAAACCAGCCGAGGATGTGCTACAATTGACCCGCAACAATATTTTAATATATTAATATTATATTAATATTAATATAAATATAATATTATTATTTATATAAAATTTGAAAATAAAAATGTATGATGATATAATAGATATTTTATATATATATTTTTTAAAAAATAGATATTTAACAAAATATGAATCATTCTTTTTCATGATTAACTAAATATATTAAAATTATATTTTTTTAAATTATTTTTTAAAAAAATATTTTTTTGAAAATATGCGGAGGGACAAGCTGCACTCTCAAAGGGCCATCCCATAAACCGCGATGCGGAAAACCTCCGATGATGACTGGGCTCATCTTTTTCTTTCTCCTTTCGTTTATTCTGCCTATTTAGTTCACTTCACTCAATGGCACGGTCTCTGCAGACAGGAAAGCAATGATAATCCTCAGCTTTTGTTACCAAGCTAGTGCTCCACGTGGATTACGAGAAATTATTGCATGCACCAGATGCAATAGGACCGTATAAATCCAACGGTACATGACACGCTACCCTTATATTTCACCGATTGCTGATTGCACGCTATCCACCATGCGTTTGCTTCGGGATCTACCTGGTTCATGCAATAATTTCCCACTTGCGCAACTTACCTATGGATGGAGGGAGGAGGGCAGAAATAGGCATATGTAGGCTTTTCCCTCAGCTATGATCGGGTGCAGCTGAGTCGGCATGCGTTGGATGAACTTTTCGTCTCGGACGATGATAAACAGCGAGATAACATAACAAAATGTATAATTTGCAACCATCCGGAGTTGTCGCTGTCGACTCTTGACCATTTGGTAGATCAAAGCATTATAATATCAATTATTAGGGGGAGCAAACGCACGCAAAATAGAGAAGGAAACCGGACCTATCTCATCGGTTGAGAGGGGAAGGATTCTCCCCAGGTGGTGGGCCGCCCTTTGGGATGCAAACTCTAGTCTGGCCCAATCCATCTGATATGACCAGGTCAGGTCACAGGGGGGACCTTGTATACGTGCGCTGCATGATTAGGGATGAAATAATCTATGAATACATGGATGGACGGACGGAACAATCGACAGGTTCTCTCGCCCAGATTAGATTAGACTAGGGTCAGATTATTATTGATGATTCATGTAGATTACCGGAATGAGCGGAGCTAGAGTCCGCTGAGGCCACTTGGGAATCCTAAAGCATGGTTAAAAAGAATGCTTGGGAAGATGGCCTGCCGCATCCACATGCATGGAAGAAATTATTCCATGCACCAGGTGCACGTAAACCAGGGCAAATCTTGAAGCATATGCCCGGTGGACAGTGCGCAATCGGAGATTGCTGAAATATAAAAGGGTAACGTGGCATGTTATCCACCGTGGGATTTAGCGGTCCAATTGCACCTGGTCCAAAGTAATACATAGACAATGCATGGGGTCTTCCGACCGTGGCTTTACTCCGTTGTCGTTCCGCGCACATACATGCTTGCTACCTCCGTTCATAGAAAAGATTTTTTCTCAGAAAAATAAAATTGCCCTGCTTACGAGGCTTCCTTGGAATCCAGCCCACTTAAATAACGACCTTGCAAATAGACAGGTTTCCATTAAACAAAAAATAAAAAATCTTTTTACATCGCATATGGAGATCACACACACCGCCTATAATGATTGGCTCAAGCCCGGAAGAAATTTTTTTTTTTTTTCAAATGCCACAATCCAGCTCAGCACGAGCCAATCACCCCAGGAAGTGCAGCACCGACGGTTCCCAACTAAAAATCTACACGCCCACACCCAACCTTGCCTTAGGCCACCTTGGACCATGGCCCAATTAAGAAGGACCTTGCCAATAGACAGGAGAGTAATTCTTTGTGCCCGCTATAATAACACTATACCTAACAGCCACATAGCATCACATTCAATGTAGTTTTGATTTTTAATTTAAAATTTTAAATAATAAAAATATTTTCTCATTCCGAGAAAATTATAACATCATATGAACCTATTCTTCAATATTATAATATATATATATATATATATATATATATATATATATATATATATATATATATATATATATATATATATATATATATATATATATATATATATATTTTTTTTTTTTTTTCATCACTGAAAATTTTTAACAACGAAAGTACCCTTCACTCTATATAACATCCATGTCATAATTTTTTCTAAATAAAAAAATATTTCTATCATTTAAAATTTTAAATTTAAAAATAAAACTATAGATATTTAATGCATAATGATCAAGGAACTCCACAACAATTTTATTAAACCAAATGCTGTGCACAAAATATTCCTTTAAACGAATGTTGCAAAATACATCCGTCCCCTCGCCCATGTACAAAAGATAGATTGACATTCAATCAAGCACCTTAACAATTGATCTGACCATACTCTTCATTTACGAAAAAATTTTCTTTTCAAAAAATTACTTCTTGAAAAGATATTTTCTAAGAATAAAATGTTAGTATATTTAAATATTTTCTAAGAATAAAATTTTAATATATTTAATTGATAACTTATTAAAAAATAATTTATATTTAATTGAATATTTATTTTTTTTAAAATATTACATAAAATATCCATTATACTCTTCATAAATATAAAATCATATATTTTACCCTTAAATTTTATATCCATAACAATATTATCTTTATATTAATATAAAAATAATATTAATATATTATAATATAATATTAAATCATAAATTTATTAATATAATGCTTATATATATTATATTATATTAATACAATATTAAATTTTTTATAAAACAAATTTATTAATATCTTTAAAAAATATAGTATTATATTAATATAAACATTAATATATTAATATAAATATTATAATATTAATATTATATTTATATAAATATTTAAAAAAATATTAATATAATATTACATTATCACTACCCCATATTTCATCCAAATCATCCATAATATTTTATAAAATCTTCATCATAAATTTTAAAATATATATTTTTTTTAAAAAAAACACCATCATTTTTCATTTCATAAAAAATATCAAAATCCATCTCCATGAATTTTTATTTTTATAAAATATAAAAAATAATTCTTTATAATTTTTTTTTTACCCTTTCTTTTATTAAAACTCCCCTTTTGTTCTTCTAGGAACCTCCCCTTCCTCCGCTTCCTGCTTCACGAAACAACACATAAGCCACTTTTTGTTTACCTAAGAAAAGCTTTTTCACATGTTTGGGGTTAGATGTACCAAAGCTCAGTTCCTTCACCAGGTCGTTACCCATGCATTACACTAAGAGATCGTTTCGTCTGACACCTCGTCACCATTTTCCCTTACCATCTGCCACCAAATCTTCTGGCTACTTGACTGTGGCACTCCTAACTCGTAATTTACATGATTCCCTCATCAAGTGATATCTTCCAATGGCCATTATCCCACCAGTTCCTTGATTCCCACCATTCCTTCCACGCTATTATTTCACACACGACAGATTGTTCCTCGAAAACGAAATTCACCTGAGGGATTTATATTTTCCCACGCACACGCACGTGCGCGCCCACTTGCATCAAGTACATTGAATATTATCCAAAAGCACGTTACCATCAGCACACAAATCAAAGCACTGTCAAGAGCGCATCTGCTCCTATAAAGATTCGTCACGGCTTTATGGACGGTTAAAAAATAGCTACTACCAAGACTGATACAAGGACGAGCATTCTTCGCAAGCATGCCATATCCGCTGAGGGATGGAAGCAAGATAGGTGAACAAATATACAAAGCCTAACATAGAATAAAAGAGATACGAGCAACACGGTTTACCATTTCAGTGGCTAGCAACTTCAAACCAAGGCATAGTCATACCGCATCCAGGCTCCCTGTAATTCCATAGTCATGATGTCACAGTTCTCAATCCTCATCCTCATCTTCTTCCTCCTGCAGATGCCCAATGACACTTAAATCAGAAACAGACAATTCCCAACATCAATGTACAAAAGACGGTCATAATCACAAACATTTAATAATGTGGGTGTTGTCATCAATAGCATAAGCAACATTCATTCTTCATGCGGACCCAAGCATGCAAAAAAATTTACAACTTTTTATTTACAGTGAAAACTTAATACTGTGACGCATTTTGTTTATTTAAACAAAAAACAAAATGGCTGCTTTGGTTAGGAAAAGACAGTCCAAGCACCAAAGCTTGCATGGCGTGAAGCCCCATGCTAGGTTCCACAAACCTGGAATTCAAGCATAACATGCCATGGATTCAAGCTAGTATTCATGAAAATTGATGTGCAAGATGAAGATAATAATGCCAATTCATTAGCCAGTTGGAGAGCCTAGAAACAGTAAAGTCAGACGAAAAGCAGACAAATCAGCCGACACACGGAAAGAAGATGCAGCATTTGCCAATAAAGCGCTAACCGAAGCAACAATTCCTGTAGAACAGAGAGAAACGAGTGAAGCTACAGACAACCACCTGACACCACAAAAAATTAGTCAATGTAAAAGATGCTGGCAAAGAAACCTCAACCAATTGCACTACCTTCCAGCCAAAGAAACTAAAACAGACAATTCCCAACATTAATGTACAAAAGATGCAGTCACAAACCTTTGAGGATATGAGTGTTGTCATAAATAGCATCCAAAACTCATTCTCCATGCACAGAGAAACATGCAGAAAAATTTGCACCTTTTTATTTTTCACTCTATCAACTACAGTGAAAACTTTTACTGCAGTGCATATTTTTATTTAAGAGAAAAACAAAATAGCTGCTTTGGTTACAGAAAGACAGTCAAAGCACCCACGCTTGCATGGTGTGACACCCCATACTACATTGCACAAACCTGGAATTCAAGCATAACATGCCATGGATTCCGGCTAGTATTCATGGAAATCAACACAAGGTGAGATAACTGAAGCAACAATTCCTGTAGAACACATAGAAAGGGTGAAGCTACAGCCAACCACCTGACACCACAAAATATTAGTCCATGCTGGCAAAGAAACCTCAACAAATTGCACTGCTCTCCGGCTAAAGATACTTCATGAAATTTAATTCCTTGTGGTTCTCTAAAACGTAGTCTAAAGGCATTCTTAAAAGCTTTCCACTAGCTTAGACCTGCCAGGTTGAAAAGCATATCACAAAAATAATGCATCATTGCAGCATTTTTTTTAATGCATTTTTCCTTTTAAAAAAAAGGCAAAGCACATCTCTTTCCAAGTGGCTCAGGAGATACCTGTTAAGTGGTTTAGTGTACCACAAAAAAGAAGAAAAGGCATACCCATGAAAGGCTCAACGAACTAAATATCAACAAGAACCGATCATATCAAGTATCAACCCAAAACACACCAAATAGCCTAAAAATGAACATCTGAAAAAACATGAAGAAGTTCCCTTCTCTTTCCCTAGTACCAGGGCTTCCTTCCACTTTGCTCAGCCCATGGAAAACTTCATGTCCCTTCTCAACATTTTAAGATGTCCAACTCACTCAACATTTGAAGTGTCTCACTCATCAGAGTGAGCTTACTCATTCATGAGCTAGACCATGTGGTAGTCAGTCATAACTTATGGGACTATTATAGTTCTCATTATCCACTAACTAATAAAAACTATTAGCCCCCAGCCCCACCAATATCAAGATCTAACCTACTGATCTAACCTACTGATGAGCCCCTAAAAAGAGCACTAAAACCCTCTTAACTTCTGAAATTCTAGAATTCTTCATTGGCACACTAATCTTCCTCTTTTAGCACTTCAAGTGATGACCTCCAACCCAAGTCATGTAAAAAACAAAATCCAGGAATTTCATAGGATACCTCACAGTAACCTCTGTTTTTACATTGGAGCCACCTGCAGATACCAAGGATTAGCCTACCTTTTGCACATGCTTTCTATTTCCTTCAAAAAGCTACCTCCAACCAAAGATTTATCGCTTGTACACATCAATTACGAACATAGACCCCTTTTAAGCCACTAAATGAATTCTAACCAAGTAAAATACCCACTCAGCAAATGACCTATCACACCATACCCATCACCATCTCACAACTCTCTCCTCCCATCTGCTCCAATATAAATCACGTCCAAGGCAATCCATTTGCTTGAATCCTGAACAATAACCAACTTCACATTGCATTAATCTATTTATAATCTATGTTTCCATCAAAAGCAAAATAACTATGTTTAAGCAGTAATAGTGCATCGTCCAATGAACTGAGGTGCTTTGAATCAGAAAGTCTTGCACCAAAATTCCCCCAACAGATTTTGGTTGTGATGATACAAAGCTAGAGATATACTGACATGGTTATGGGAGTTTGGCAGCATGAAGAACCTAATACTAGAAAATGATAAATCCACTATAAAAATTTTAAAAGACCTCCACAAATAAGTAAAATATTTATTCAACATAAACAGAAAAATCAACAGGAAAATGTTTATTTAGGTGATCAACGTGTGTTGAAAAGCACGTGAAAAATATATTACAAAGTTCCAATATTTATCACAAAATGCAGCATAATCTTAATCATTTGAAGAGCTCTAGGAAGCTTACCTCTCCACTTTCTTCTTCATCCTCATCATTGACTTCAGACTTTGACCTATCAGATTCATCATCACCATCATCAACCACAGTTTCCTGAATCAAAAATATAGTAAAATAAACTAGGGACCACTGTCATGAAAGGTTACAGGGGACAGCTGATATGCAACAAGACTAAAGTTATTTAATACTTGTTTCTTATTGTAAGCAGACATTTGGTTTTCATATTCACTCTTCCTTGTTGCAGCTTTGGCTTCATATGGAGCTTTCTCCTGACAAATTAAGAAAACCAAATCATTGGACATCCAATGTGCAACACAAGAGGAGCCAAAAGATAGGAAAAGATTATAATAAAAGGCCATTTCAATCCAACAACAAAAGGATACATTATAGTAGTTCCATCTTATCTTAAAGACGATACAATAGTTCCATATTATCTTGACAACCAATCCAAGACAGCTTCAGTCTCAGGCAATCTCAATCCAGATAAAGCAAACAAGAAGATATATAGCATTTAAAAGACAATGAGAGCTAGCTACCCAGCCAGTGATCTGTTATCATTATTATGTGATTTATTGAAAAGGTTTCTATTTTTTTAGCTAATAATAATACGTACAGCATCAGACATTGATTTCCACTTCTCTCCACCAGCTTTACCAACCTTCAGTGACAACATCAAATGTTAAATCAAATCCAAAAATTTGAAGTATAACTGATGAGTTCAGTACAGTTAAACATAGTAGATTCTGTCTGAGTATCTCCTTACAACTGAGACAGCTTTCACATTAGGATGTTCTTGCTTGTATTGCTTCCTGAACTCTTCGCTGCAGCATTGAAGTTCCGAGAAGTTAATAATTTCTGGAAACAATATGCAGCACTACAAGCAGATGCCTCAATGTGAAAGATGAGAATGGTAAGGGTGTTTACAGGAAAACAAAGAAAGCACTAGGGGGCCTCTTTGGTTTGTTAGGATCCTTTTTGGCCTTTTGTTCCTTCTTCGTCCGTCTTTTGCTACTCTTATCCGCCCTAATAGCAGCCTTGCGTTTCCCAACCTTTCTGAAATTAAAAAACATACAAAACCATTAACAAAAATTCACTCCTATCCACTTCAGTAGCTGCCTTGCATTTTCCAACCTTTCTATAAAAAAGGGGGAAAAAGCATTCAACGACCAGCATAAATGCAAAGATGGTGTTAGCAGACCATCACCAGCAATTATTATCCGGTCATGTCAAAATCCTCCCATATATTGAGAATTTCCATTTTCACAAACTAACAATGGATGAATGCACCTTATAAATACTATAGCCTGTACACTAGAATTTATACTTTCGCAGTCTTTGCCCATTAATTCTCTTATTACATCCTGCGCATTCTTATGGCGAACATTGTCACTTAGAAAACGTTATACAGCCTCATCCAATACTTATTTTATCAATGTAGATTACCAATATTGTATTGTCTTCGGAAAGATCCCTTCCCCAAACATGTCATATGACCAATATAACCTGTTGAAAACCTCTCTAATGTGAAGGGATCTTGGCTAGAGTAGAATCCTTAATATTGACCATGCAGAAGAAAGACCTTCCCTCATAAGATATGTTTGTTTCACTCGCAACTAAGTAAGACTCATATATTTATTACTAAATAACCACTTAGGTTCCCCAGCCTTGCTGCAAATGTTATAGGGCCTCATGTATGTATCTAAACTTAATATCAGTGTTTCCATGCTTCATGGGCTCAGTCAGTTTACTCATCAATAAGATGGATACTGGTCCACCATAGCAAACAGAGTATCGTATGCTATGCAACTGGCTAGGAAAGTTAGCAATTTAATTGCAAGGATCAACTGGATGCAGCATAAGCAAGCACCAGACTTTAAGTAACCTGTCATCAGCTGGCTTCATTGCTTCCTTGGTTTCCTTCTTTGTTGCCCCTTTTCCCTTTCCTCCCTTCATTTTCAGGATGGAGGATTTCCTGTGACAACGAGGTTAGCCCCCCGCCAAAAAATAGAAACCTTTAAACTGATATAAGTTGCTAGTTAAAGATGGCAGCAGTTGTTATTAAGAATAAGACGAATCAGTAATGGTTAAACAGCACTATATGCCATGGCACGAACGAGGGCATGCAACCATGTAACATGATACATATGAACCATCCAAAAAAATGTGCCGGATTGAGAAAAAGTAGCTAAGATGATAAAGGATACGAAATAGAACTACATCACATTCAAACTAAACTCATCAGACTAAATTGATATAACCAATTGGAAATAATCCAGGAGCTGGGGAACAATCCAAGAACAAATTGATATGAAACAAGGCTTTGAATTGAAAAGAGCAAAGAGAAATGCCCCCCATGTTCCACAAGAAATGGAATAACCAATTGGACGCGAACGGTCATCGGGCAGAAATTGCACTAATAGTCAAAATAAATAAATAAATACATAAAGGCAGGATAAAGGACAAATAAATTTCTCCAGGTTATCATCGCATATAGTCAAAGAAAGATCTTCTAGACCTAAAAAGAGCGAGGCTAAAAACCTTCAAGTTAATGGGGACTAAATAATCAACGTCAGCGAGAGAAAAGAACGCAAACTAGAAGAAGCAGCAGTACAATCCGCCAATTCCACTAAACCCCCTCTGATCAGACAGTCAGATAAGCAAATGTACAGAACAATGCATAGCAACTGAGAACCAACAAAAGAGAGAGAGAGAGAGAAAGAGAGAGAGAGAGAGAGAGAGAGAGTCAAAAACAACCAGCAAATGACCTCCGAACAGCACCAAGACGTAACAAGCATCTTACAAAATGATAAAATAGATTTTCCGTCCCAAAAATATTATAAATGAACAGATAAATAGGATGAACGGATCGAATTAGGATATGAGAAGGAAAAAGATTCCACCATCCCATAATTAAGATCCCTTCAAAAACAAGGGAAATCAAGTGCCGAATCGGCATACCGAGCCCAGAAATAAGGATCTTAAAAAATTAAAAAACAGAGCAGATAAAGAGGGAAAAAGATGCCCTAACCACGCAAGGGAAGGAGCGGCGAAAACCTCCCGACCAAACAAACAGGACGAGAAGCGGAGGAGGAAGCAGCGGAAAAAAAAAATGAGAGAGAGATAGAGAGAGAGAGAGAGAGAGAGAGAGAGAGCAAAGGGGGAAGCTGGAAGGAAGCAGACGAGAAGAGTAAAAAGAGAATAATGACGTACAATTACGACCGGCTTGGGTTAGCATTGAAGTATAGATCAACCGGCACAGTCGGTGGCTGCCCCTCCTCCTGGAGAAATTATTGCATGCACCAGGTGCAAGTGAACCAGGGCAAATTCCGGAGCATATATGCACGGTGGATAGCGTGCAATCGGCAATCGGTGAAATACAAGTGGTATCGCGGCGTATTACCACCGTGGGATTTGCGCGGTCCAATTGCACCCGGTGCATGCAATACGGAGGCTGTCTGGCCCAGCACGCTAGCGATAACATTGACCGGCTACTCCCCGCTGCCCTTCCTCGAGCTTATCCACCCAGTCCATGCGCTCACGCGAGCACTGAGATATTTTTCGGCGGTCTGCTGGGTTAGCACGTGCTGATATTCGAAGCCTTTTGATATACGCGATGCCTCGACTCATCATCTCAGCCGCTCGGTGTCAGTGCAAAACTACTCCTGCTGCTCTACCTACCTATCTACTGCAAGGTGTATACATACGCCAGAATTAATTAATCATGATTTTTTTTTTGTGGTGGCGGGACGGGGGGTGGGGTGCGGGGTGCGGGGTGGTGGGCTTTACCTCGCCGACGCCACCTGCGAGTCCCGACGATGGCCAACCTGTGGTAATAAAAAAAATTATTGATAATGATAATAAAATAACAATAATTTTTTTAATAAAAAAATGCCTTCCTTTTAAGTAGATAAGCAACAGCTGCCTGCTTGCCTTGGTGCCTTTCCTCATCTCGTTGTTTTCTTTGCCGTGTCCTGTCTCCTTCCTCGGTTGTTCAGGTCCTTCATCACCGTCACGATCCTTCTCAAGTCCTGTCCTCAATTCCGATTTTTATTTCTTCGTTATTTTTGTTTGTTCCAAAATTTTCTTCTTTTCCCTGCAGAAATCGGTGGATTGGTTGCTCCCCGTCCGCGGGCGGAAAGGGAAGAGAGGTAAGGGAGTGAGGAAAGGAGGGAAGAGAGAGATTAGGAGGAGAAGGGTTGGTCGATTGGTTGGTCGAAGGGGACCATTATTGTTATCATTCATCATTTATAATATATAAAGAAAAACGAGGGGAAAGGGGGGAAGAACAACGAGAGAGAGGGGGCGGGGGGGGGAGAGATTTCGATGGGGCTGCCGTTCCTGATACATCTGGAGGGGAAGATCTACAGCTGCAAGCACTGCCAGACCCATCTCGGCATTTCCGATGACATCATGTCTAGGGTACGAACACACCGTCGCGGTCTCTTGCCCCTTCCCTTTCGCAATCTTGGTTCTATCTTCTTGCAATGCAATTAGCATGTGAGGGTTTGTGGTCCTCTCGGTTCTTGGTGTTCCTGATCTCTTTAATTTCCTTGTCACAAACGAAACACCGTGACCAGTTTTTGTCTCCCGGCGGTCACAGAAGCCTTCGGCAGGACGGCTCTTCTCGCTCGTGTTCCAACCGCATGCATGCTTGCCATGCCATTTACTGAAAAATTTCGTCTCTTTCCATGAATCTGTGGATCTTTCCTAGGTGTCTCCAAAATTCTTTTTTTTTTTCCTCTACCCCGTTTCCCTTCAACAAATGCTGATGCTGATGGTGATATTCCTTTGCTGCTTTTGATGTCCTTCGAACGCTAAAAAGTCTGCTCGACTCTATATCGTCCCTCACAGTGTAGTCTATCATTTTCAATGAACAATTCTTCTATTTTTTCTTTATTGCTTCATCCTGTTCTCTTCATCCAAAAATTTAATCATTTCTGTGCTGCTGACATTTGATTCCTTGTTAGATGATGAGAGGATCTATCAGAGAACCATTTTAAATTTTTAATCATTTTCTCTTTGCTTTTTAACATTTACGGCCGCTGTTCTGTCATGTTTTTAGGAGTCTTCACGACCTCATTCCAGGAAAAAACTGGGTAACTGAAAGATTTTATTAGAGCAGCATCTAGTTCTCTATCTTGGCAACTTTCTTTTACCCTGTGCTTTTTAAAGTTTTCGTCGATTTAACCAGTATTCTTTTTTTATTGTGAATGCTAAAGCATCTCATTTTCGAAATCAGTGAGTGGAGACTTTTCAAACTAGAGGAGGAAGAAGAATTAGCAGGTTGCATTGAATGGAAATTTGGGACAAGCATCGCGATGCCCTTCACAGAAACCCTTACGAGCTCTTTAACGCCACCTCCTTTTGCTTTATCCATATTTTCTTCACCTGTCACGTGCATACATCCAAGAGATGCGAGGCAGCATGGCCTGACGTGGCTGTGATGCATCGTCGCATGATGAGGCATGCTATGTGCACATAAGTTGCTTACCAGTCCCTTGACTTCTTGGCTTACCCTCTTTCATTTTACCCTGCCCAGCAGGACGTTTTTATTTTAATTTACTCATTGATTTCAATTATTCAGGTTGTGGATAATAATGAAGGCTGGTTGCCTCTTAGGCTGTGATGTTTGGAACAGTTTTGCACAATGTTCCTCCGTAGGAAGCCATCCCATTTGCTATGAGTGCATGCACAAGTCAAAGCGTCTACCTTGAATAATACAGAGATTTGTCATTTGTTAGTTTTGACATTTTCTATTTCTTTCAAAGTTCTTTAGGTGGGGTTCAAAGAGCAATATCATATAACCCTGCTTGTTGGGCGAATCTATTATATGGTTAGCATGCATGTCAATTATCACAATTGGCACTGGACACTCATTTCTTCTTCTTCTTTTGTTTTCGGCCATGGGGGTGGGGGCGCATTATATGGTAGTTACAAATCATAGTTGGCGAAGAGCCACATGAGGGTATTTGTCTTTAAACATAGGAAGATACCGATATTTCTAAATCTTGCTTCTCTCCAACTTTGCTTGAATAACCACTGCATTTCTCCACAAAAAGCTGAAGTTCACTGAATCTAAAGAGGAAGGAGTTAACTTGATAGCATCCAATAATTGTGTCCTGTAATAAATTCTCATACTGCCTTTGGACTAAATTGCATCAAAACGTCCTGCTGGAGCCCTCTTTGATCAAATGCTCCTGTTTCACTTCCTACTTTCTGTTATTAAATTTCAGATGCATGTAAACATGGGCATGTTGATTAAAAGAAATCGAGGAATATTTTGAAATTTATGGCTTTCTTATAATTTTGTCTGTATTTTTCTCCATGGTGGTAACCATCCTTCTTGTTCACTATGAATAAATATTATTTACAAGAAGCCAAAAATAAAGTTGCCTGTATTTGTTGTGATTTATGTATAAATGTAGATGGTATAACTATGCTGACAAACTTTTTATATCCTGTCCAGTCCTTCCATTGCAGGCATGGGAAGGCTTATCTCTTCAGTAAGGTGTAAGTAGTTTGGTTATCTTTGCTTAATATTATGCCATACAAGATTTTATTTTAGAATTTATCTCTGCTCTCAAGTGGATGAGAATGTTTTTACATCACCCTGTTTCCATTTGTATCTGATTGTCATTTTTATTGTCCTTTGTTTTCATTATGTCTGGTCAAAAAGTACAGGGTTCAATATGTTATAATCAAATATTTGTATCTGTAACATTGTTTCTCTATAGTAATGATGAATTCAAATTGTTGCAAAAATTGAAGTACTTTTCACATTATAAAAGGTGAAGCAAGTAATGTTCAAAAGGTTAGGAGTCCATGTTTTCTTAGAGGGATATTTTGGTGTCACCATTTTCTGATTTGGAAGGAACTAAAAAAAAAAACTATATGCCTGTAAGAGACAAATGATTTATTCTTTTATAAGAGAAGGTCACATTCTATTAATTTTGTTGACCAATAAGAAGTTCAACTAGACTCTCTTTTCATATTCCAGTTAGCAGGTACTGGAAACAACACCTCTGTCAGGTGACAAACGTCATTCTTACTTGATATTGGTGACAAAAGATGGGCTATGGAGTTTTTTAAATTTTTGAAAAAGTGGACCCTTAGCTTACAGTCAGTTCTAGGTTATGTTAGAGGGAGGTATAGATGGACATTCGATGTAAATTTTCAAATAAGTTCCATCTTCACTCTTTAAAAGGAAGAAAAAAACAAAAAAGAAAGAGAAAATCAAGAAGATAGGTCATTGGAGAGGTGGTGATGATGATCTAAAAAGAGATTCAATTCTGGGAGTACTCTTAGAAGGCTTTGTGTATAGAATAAAACTAGTCGAGATTTCTTTGGAGACAAAAATCAAGAGCCAAATGGTTGAACAAAGGGATTAAGAGACAACTTTTTTTGTATCTATAAAAGTAAATGTTCTTTCTAGGTGGCTCTGAACATAAGGGACTTCATAAGACCAGTTAGTTTGCTTGCTATTGTATTAAAAAAAATGTTGGTTTTATTAAATTAAATTGCTATTTTTCATGATATGTCAATTTTAGATGGCTTTTTGGCATCACATGAATGCGTCAAAGCAAGACACAATGCAAATTCCCCATTTTAACATCTGTGCTTGATTTGGAGGACGCACTAGCTAAAGTTAATTGAGGTGATGTACTGTTTGTTCTAGACTTAAATGGTTTTGGAATGCTTAAAATGTGGGGCAAACAATTAGTGTTCATGATTATTTGACAAGGCAAAAAATTTAGAAACTGGCATATGCATTTGGTGTGTGAGCCAATATAATACACTTCTCAAGTTTGTAATGGTCAATTTGCTTATATATATGCTCCTTGGGAATCTTATGTAACTGAATGCAGACCAATAAAAAATCCTAAGGACATTTTCTTGGAGAGGTCGTGAAGAGGATGAAAAAGTGGTATTTTACTTCGAATTTGGTGCGTACAGTGCAGGGTGATGTCTAAGGAGATGATAGTTGATTTAGAGAATACAGAGAGTTGCTACTGCTGAGCTCTCAATATATGGGGCTGAAGTTTTTGGAGAAGTCTATAATTCTTTTTTGTTTTTTTTATTACCATATGCTGACAATACTCTCTTTTTTTTTCCATGGAGAACTGAACAGACTCACATTGTTAAGTGACTTTTGACTAAGAGAAATCTGGAAGCTTGACACTTACGTGGATATTTTAGATGCTTCAAAAACACTCCAGAACATTCCTTAGACTAAAGAAGTGCATTACTTTTCAACCTACAACTGGACAAGAATAGTGGCTTTGTTTTAGGAGTTAGTAATATGTGAACATATCTTAGCTGGAAAGTGGCTGTAAATGTTTTGATGTTATGATAAGGTAGACTGATCCGATAAGGGAGAAGGAAGATTTTCTTCAACTCTCTCAACTCGAATCTTATAAAGAAAAAGGTAGAATAATAGGAGAATTTTCGAAAGTATTTTTTATTGATTAAAAATGAAATATGTATTCTTTATTTATCATAGTGAGGTCCGTCCTTATACAATTTGGATCAGATTCCTCTTCCTAGCTACTAGATAAATTTCCGTCCTTTAATAATTCGGGTTGGATTAACTTCCTAGTTCTAGTGGGACTCTTTTACCTAAAATAGATGTATCTATTAGAAATAATTTAAAAAAAGCTAAAACTCTTCAAGAAGTAGATTTTGATTTCTACATCAACTCTATCTTCTGTCATTCCATTGAATTCTTCTTGGATTGGAAGCTACGCTCGGTTAAAGCTTATGTGAATGGAAAATTTTTAAGTTGATCGACCCGTTTCTTGCCCCAAACCAAGAAATTTTGACCCAATTGCTAGGAGCGTCGCCCCCTTTATGGTGAAGCGTCATGTCGTGGATCTTGAAAAATTGCCTAATTTTTGTTAAAGAAAAATGATCATTAAAACCGGACGTTATATGACTAAGTTATGGTCTCCCAAAGTCTGGCTTGCGAATTAGTTTTCCGATGTAGCGAATGTTGCTTCTGGACTCTGTCCAACTCTACTCGTAGTGGCCAAAACAGTCCACGTCGAGTTCAGTTTTCCTCTTGGATCATAGAAAAGGGCAATTTGAGTGAGTCATCGTAGGGTTTTAAAAGAGAGTTGGTTTGCCACATAATCATAATGTGGTGCAATCTTACTTGGATGCAAGACCCTTGTCAAACGTCCACATGCACAGTTGGAAATTGGGACCTTTAAAAAATCGGACAGAACTTGATAAAAGTACTAAAAATTTTGTTAAATGTCTTGTTGCAGTCTAAAACTTCTGAGCATGATTGTTGAAAATTGATATATAGTGGCCATGAATCATGCTTTCTTTACTTGTGGCATCGAGGAATGTCATTAAGTATTCAGATGTCGAAGTGTCAGGATGCATAAAGAAATCCAAATTTTGAAGTGTTCAATTTGCACTATGAGGGAAAGAGGTTTAAGTTACAAGTTCTGATATTCATTGGGTGGTATAGAGCTTGCTTGCAAGGTAACAGTATTGGCTCAATTAGTACTGAGACTTGGAACCTTTGGTGTGAATATGTCAAATATTTTAAGAATTTGGAGCTCGGTACTATTATTAGGAGGAAAGATCATGTGTCGCTCGATATTGAGACTAAAACCTGGGTGTATGTTGAATATTTTTTAAGAATTGGAGCTCTGTATTATTATTGGAAGGAAGGATCATGAGTGCATGAACCTTAGAACACCAGAGCGGAGATTCTGTGTACCTTAGCTTCTTTTGATTGAATTCTGAAATAAAAAGCTGCTTCTAAGACATCCTCCATTTTCTATCTTTGAGGAATCCAAGCCACTACCAAATAAATATGTAAGTTTAATGATATTATGATTATAGAAGATGAGTCTTGGCACAAGGTAAGACTACTCCATTGTGACCTTGGGATCACAGGTTTTGAAACATGTAAACAGTCTTTCTGCGCAGAAGGGCAAGGCTGGGTTCATTTGACCCTTTACTGATGCTGCAATGGTGGGAGCTTGCTGCATTAGGCCATCCTTTTAATGATATTGTGATCATATGATCATAATTGGCCTTTGCTGCTAAGGTTCTAAAGCACCTGCTTTGCTGCCCTTCAGACTTTAAATTGCTATATGGTGTGAGTTGAAGTTCCTTCATGAACTCAAATCAATTGCCAGTATAAATTAGCTCGTGTGTTATCTAAAAGTGAGCGCAGTAGAATACCCAGTTTTGGTCAATCTGGAGATTTCTTTGATTTTCGTTACATCTCATAGGTTGCAGCTTGCAAATGATAACAGGTGCACGTAGATGGGATTTGGGTTTAGAAATGTGCCAGGATGAAATGGTTGCGAATAGATACATATAACTTTCCGTTCTTGCTTTGGTAAATACACATCCCCGCTTTTTTACATGCCCTCTATCATACAGCAAATGGGTATATGTGCATGTATTATCTTTTCACTGCTTGCAGATATTTGTAGCTCATAAGCAACATAACTCAATATTCAGTGGAAAAGCATAATCTGTTACCGGATATTTGCATCCTACCCCTGCATAGCCTACAAGATATAATTGAGTCATTCTAATGTGATAGGCTGGTTATTAGGAGTGATCTGACCCTGCTAAAGATTCCTAGATAGCAGTGTATGGATCACTCCTGGTGCCAGACAAGACGATACCTTGGGAGCCTGATGGGTGATTCATCGATGGGATATGAACTCCTTTTCAGAGACATCATCCGTGATGTAGTAGTCATCACTCGATAGGCGGGATGTCATTTATCTATTTTTTAAATTTTAATAGAGTGAATGTGACGGTTGGACTGAAAGAGGAGCGCATGATGATGACGGGGTTGCACACCGTCTCAGACATATTTTGCGTTGGTTGTGGATCCATTGTGGGATGGAAATATGTAAGATCCAATTTGCAATTGCTTTTGCTTTGTCACTTATCTTATGGCATCGACCAGTGAACAATTGCTTTGTTTCAGGAGGCTGCCCCTGAGAAGAGCCAGAAGTACAAGGAAGGAAAATTTATCCTTGAGAGGTGCTCTTTAAATAATCTTTATTTATAAGAATATTTCTATTAAATAATAAAATCTAGGCGAAAGAAACGGATTCAGATTTTTAATAAGCATGAAATCAGATAATGCCACTTGTTTTGGTAGAGTATTTGTTGGACATTACTAGCATGCCCTAAGTTGCTGAGTTGGGCTCTTATTCTTGAGCAGGTTTAAAGTTTCCGGCCCTGATGGAAGTCACTACTGGATGAGTCATGATCCTCATGTAGGTGGAAGTGATGCTGATGATGCATGATCTACTCGCAGCTTAAACAAGGGATCAATTCCCACAATTGTAAATAAATACCCATCATTGACCATCTAAAGTGGATTGTGATAATTGTTGCTTGGTGCACATTTTTGGCAGTTTAAGTATATGTCATTCTAAATAATGTTGTTCTCTTTCTTTCTCGTATACGATCTTTTGGATACAAGAAGTTATCTCAAGCATAAAGATGCTAATTTGCATTAAGATTTCATATCTTGATCAGCAAGCTCCTTTCAATTTTAAGAGGCTTGGTTGAGCATTACCGAGCTTGTTGCAGTGTCCTCTACTAAAAGCACCCATAAGGATGAAAATGAACCGATAATATCCATTCTGGATCTATGTGATATTATCTATTTGAATTTATTTTTATATCCAAATCTTCTTGAATGCAGTTATAAATTTGAGTGTCCGGATAATTTACGTATCTTTATAGGTGGTCATCTGGTAATCTTATTTAATTTTATATAATTTTATAAATTAAAATAATAATATTATTATTAATATATTTTATATTTAATTTATCTTCTATATGGTAATATTTTTTGATTTTATGATTCATAAAGTTTAACCATCCAATTTGTATTCAATATCTATATACCTGTATTATTAATGTCCGGTTTGTATCTATATCATTTTAAAACAACCATACATAAAAATTTAGTGTCTAAGTAGTATCCATTGTCTGAATATTCATCGGGATATGGATTTATTGATATTCAATCCATTTTCGGTTCTAATAAAGAGGCATTATATGAAAGTGAAAGGTCAGCCGGTGTTGGAGTGTTCTTTGCCAGGATTCAATATGAAAATGACGTTGCAAATTTGCAATGTCAAATAGCTTGAGGTCTAGTTTATAGGTTTTTGGGACTATGATTCATCTAATCTCAAGAGCAGAAACTAATCTTTGGCACAAGATTCATGGTGGACGGCTGCTTGCCGCCAGCCAATTCATTCCACCAACAATCATAATAAGAACTACACTCCGAGGTTCCGTAAATGATCGATCTGGTATCTAGATTGACAGCTGGCTTATCAGATTAATCAAGTGATCAGGATCAAATCATTAATACACCGGCCACATCAAAGTTTAGAGCGAAAATTCACCATCTGCAAGCAGGGGCCAAACATGGCCCAAGATTGATATTTAACCAACCTAATAACAGAATCACATCAATATTTTGTCAACCTAAAGGTTAGCGATTGCTGAGATTTACGGGATATCGGGTCTATACCGACCTACACAATAAATTAAGATCAGTAGAATATTGATGTCACAATCCTACAGCAGCGACTCATCCATTGATGCTGAGATCGGTGGAATACCGATCTTGCCAGACTAACCAGATTGATGAATTATCGACCTTTGCTTCTTCCGAAAGCTAGTTAAGCGCCACTTGTGCTCTAATCAAGCTGCGGCCCTTCAGCTATATTACAATTAATTTCCACCAAGGTAAAATGGCCAATGGCTGCCAAATTAACAACCTAACAAACTCTCCTTAAGGCCTAAACAATCTCTTCTATAAATAGAGGGGTAAGATACTCCTCCAAGTAAGCAAAAAATCTAAGATTCACGGAATCGAAACTCTACTAAAATCCTACTGAAGGAAGATCAAACCCTCTTTCTACCCAAAGCCTCCTTATTTTGTCTTTCAATTTCTCGTTTCTACTATCTGTTTTCAAAGCTTTAGCTGATTTAAGCATCGAAGGATCCTAAACCAGGGGGTATCCCACCGGTTCTTGAACTTTTCTTGCAGGTCACCTTGTGATTAGCATCGATCATATCCAACCAGCTCTCCAACGCAATTTTTTCTCGATCATCTGAAGCCTTGCAACAACAGATTGATGCTAGAGGAAAGATAACCCATAAATTTTGGGGAAAATGGGCAAGAAAGCATAGAATCCTACTCCATCTCTCCCTGGAGCTCCATCGGAGATGGTCCAGTCCCATCCTTCGGCAATGATCGATCCACAATAATTCAATCTCCTAGTACATCGGGTCCATGTCCTCACCAATGTCATGCGACAGCTCCAGCAAACGATGAAGCAAAGACAAGAATCTGCTCCTCGTGAAGTTGCATCACGAACCAACTATCTTCCAATTCTCTAAGAACCTCATTAGAAGTGCTTTCTTGATCAAGAGGAGCACTCTTTTGAAGCTAAATCAACTCTCTACAGCAGGAAGCTGCTGTGAGAGGTAGATTTTAAACAGAAACTTCAAGATCTCGAAAAACAATTAAAAGAAGTATAACTCGAAAGATCTTCTCATAATAAGAAAGATTTCCATCTCACTTTCCTCTTTTCTGCTGAAATTCTGAATGAATCGATTCCGTCCCGATTCAAAATGCCTCCCCTCGAACCGTTTGACGGTTTTATGGATCCCCAAGATCATCTTGAGGGATACAGGGATATTATCAGTTTTCAGGGCATGTTTAACGCCCTTTTGTGTATGGCTTTCCCTATTATCCTCAAAAAATCTATAAGGATATAGTTCTTTGGACTCCATCCTGGGTCCATTACTTCTTTCGATCAGCTAAGCAGGCTTTTTGTAGACTATTTCGAAAGCAATCATCTCTACTTGAAGTGTTCGAATAGTCTATTTTTCGTAGTGTAATAGAAGGATGAATCTCTTCATGAGTACATGGCCTATTTCAATGTGGTCATTCTTGAAGTGAAAGATTTCAATGAGTCCATCGTAATGTCGGCTTTGAACTGGGGACTCAGGAGTTACTGCCCGACCTTCTTCCTTAACAAAAATTTTTCAAAAAATTATGAAGCAATGCTGGACCAAATCCGAAAGTACGCCCATGCTGAGGAAGAAGAAAGGTTGAGCAAGAAGGAGAAGAAAAAGGATAAAGAAGGAAAGAAACGACCCCACGAGGAAGAACACGAAAATTAGGAGAGCAGCAATGAACCACCTCGAAAAATCTGAGGTCCCAAAGTTCTTCCCAAAAATTCGACAGCTACACTTCTCTATCCACCCCTTGAACGTAGATACTGATGGAGATAGAGAATCAGGGATATCTCCATTGTTCGAATCCCATAAAGGCCCATGCTGACAAAAGGAATAAAAGTAAATTTTGCCACTTCCACCGGGACCATGGGCACGACACTGAAAAATGTCGTCAACTGAAAGATGAGATTGAGACTCTGATTCGATGAGGCTATCTCAGCAAATATGTTCGAAATTAGACAAACCAGGCTCTGGAGCCACACCAGAGATCTGATGAAGCTGCTGAGCATAATCAGTCAACTACAGGAGTCATCAACATGATTTCACAAGGCAGTGGCCCTCAGAGGATATCCAGGAGTCCCTCTCCAAAGAGACAGTGCACTAAGAATGTTATTTTCTTTTCTGATGATGATGTTCAGGGGATCCAGACACCCCATAGTGATGCTGTCATTGTTTCCATGACGATAGTGAAGTATGATGTAAAAAAAATTTTAGTTGATAATGGAAGCTCAGTGGACATATTATTTTACGATGCCCTCTCAAGAATGAATATGTGCGATAAATTGAGATAGGTTGGTGGCCCTCTGTTGGATTTTTAGGTAATTCTATAGCAGTCGAAAAAGAAATTATTCTACCAGTCACCACTGAAAAAGAGCACTATCAGTTAATAGTATAACTTATATTTCTAGTTATCAAAATACCATCAGCATACAATGCCATTCTTGGCTGACCTAGGCTCAATGCCCTTAGAGCGATAGTCTCAACTTACCATCTATTAGTCCTATTTTCGACCAGATTAGGAGTTGGGGAAATGCGTGGGGACCGGACAGTGGTTAGACAATATTTTCTGATAGCCTCCAAAATGAAGGAACCGGGCAATGATCCACCAATGAAAATTTTCGATCAAGTTCTTGAAAATGAGGTCGAAAAATTAAGGTGAGTCAGCAGAAGCACTCATCACCATTCCAATAGGGAGAGATCCAAGAAAAACCATCCAGGAGCTCGGTTAAATACCGACCTAAAAAAAATTTGATTTTTTTCCTTCAAAAAAATACTAATGTGTTCACATAGTTTGCATCTGACATGCCCAGTATTCCTGCCAAATATATTGAGCACAAATTGAATGTTGATCCCAAGCACAAATCCATAAAATAAAAGAAGAGAATTTTGCTCTAGAGAGACAAAAGGCAATAGATGAGGAGATTGACAAACTTCTGAAGGTAGGATTCATCAGAAAAGCACAATATCCAAATTGGATAGCCAATGTAGTGATGGTTAAGAAGGCAAATGAAAAATGGAGAATCTATATCGATTTTATCAATCCCAACAAGGCTTGCCCAAAGGATAGCTTCTTCCTGCTAAAAATTGATCAACTGGTTGATGTAACATCGAGGCATAAATTATTGAGCTTTATGGATATCTTCTCCAGCTACAATCAAAT
Organism: Cocos nucifera; assembly: GCA_006176705.1. Taxonomy (NCBI): domain Eukaryota; kingdom Viridiplantae; phylum Streptophyta; class Magnoliopsida; order Arecales; family Arecaceae; genus Cocos; species Cocos nucifera. Next base: position 164,013 of record QRFJ01002479.1, on the reverse strand, counting down.
CAGGATGGCCCCTGAAGATGAGAAAAATACGACATTCACCATCGATAAAAATTTGTACTATTGTAAAATGATGCCTTTTTTGGTTTGAAAAATATAGGTGTAATTTATCGATGCTTAATCAACAAAGTCTTTAAGTACTAGATCGGTTGTTATATGAAAGTCTATGTAGATGACATGTTGGTCAAAAGCATAAAGAAATATTGGCATATTACGAACTTGGAGGAAGCTTTTGGAGAGTTCCGTAAACATCAAATGAAACTCAATCCTAACAAGTGTGCTTTCGGAGTTAAGACCAAAAAATTTCTTAGTTTTTTTGTAACACAAAGAGGTATAGTGGCCAACCCTGAAAAGATCTAGACATTACTTGAGATGAAGTCTTCTAGCTCCTTAAAAGAAGTATAGCAACTCACTGGACGAGTGGCATCGCTCAGTAGATTTATATCCAAGTTGGTCGAAAAATTCCTTCCATTCCTTAAGATGCTGAAGCAAATCAAAAATTTTAAATGGACAGAGGAATGCCAAGCTACCTTTGATGAGCTCAAAGCATATCTCAACTCAGTTTTCCTACTATCAAAGTCCATCGAAGGTGAGGATTTATTCATATATTTATCTGTTTCATCTAACACTGTCAGCTTGGTTCTAGTTTGAGATGATGCAAGAACACATAGGCCCATCTATTATACCAGCAGATTACTGCAAGATGCAAAAACTCGATATTCTAGAATTGAAAAGATGATTTACTTCCTAATCATGATGACCAAATGACTTCGATCCTATTTTCAAGCTCATTCTATCACTATTTTAATAAATCAATCATTGAGATCGGTCCTTCAACGATCTGACACCATTGGTCAATTAGCCAAGTGGACTATTGAACTCAATGAATTTAATATCTTTTATCAGCTAAGATCATCCATAAAAGCTCAAGTGCTAGCTAATTTTGTGGTAGAATGTTCGATACTTAAAGAAAATCCAGCCTCAAAAATTTAGGCGGAAGCTATTGGAGAATCTTATTGGCTCTTACATGTGGACGAAGCTTTCAATGCCTAAGGGAGTGGCGTTGGTCTAATATTAGCAGACCTAGAAGGAGCTGTCATGGAACATGCTCTGAGATTCAATTTTAAAACTTTCAATAATGGAGCTAAATATGAAGCCCTTATTGTAGGACTCAGAATGACAAAAGACCTCAATATCAAGAAACTCAAGATTTTTAGTGACTCCCAACTTGTCATTGGATAGGTATGAGATCACTATGAAGTCAGAGATTCTATTATGTCTTAATATTTATATAATATAAAAAAAATATCTAAAAATTTTGATGACCTCAAAATTATTCAAATACCAAGATCGGAGAACACCCGAGCTGACGCACTTTCTCACCTAGCGATGTCAAAATTTTTCGATCTCAATCAGAAAGTATATATTGAAATCCTAGAGAGACCCAGCATAGTGGCCCAAATGATTGCCCAGGTTAATCATAAACCAAGCTGGATATATCCTCTAATACAATATTTGGACAAAGGAATACTGCCCAATGATCCAGCAAATGCAAAAAAAAATCAAGAGATAAGCCCTCTAGTATGTCATTCTAGATGGAAAACTTTATAAAAAATCATTCTCTCATCCCTTACTTCAATGCCTAAGGCCTTCGGAAGTTGACTACGTCCTTTGAGAGATTCACGAGGGAATTTGTGGCAACTATCTGGAGGGCAGAAATTTGGCATATAAGATCATTCAACAAGGCTATTATTAGCCAACTATATAAAAAGAAACAGGTGATCTTATTAATAAGTGTAACCAATGTCAAAGGTACACTAATATTCAACATCAACCATCTATTGAACTCATTTCTATAACTGCTCCTTGGCCTTTTGCAGTTTGGGGGATGGATATCTTGGGGCCATTTTCTATGGCAACAGGGCAAAGAAAGTTTCTGGTGATTGCTATAGATTACTTTACCAAATAAATAGAGGCTGAACCATTAGTATAAATCATAGAGAGAAAGATGCGGGACTTCATTTGGAAGTCAATCATCTACCATTTCGGTCTACCATAGATAATAATCACTGATAATGAAAAGTAATTTAATAATGAGAAATTAAAGAAATTCTCTGCACATCAACCATCGATTAATTTCAGTGGAACATCCATAGTCTAATAGAGAAGCTGAAGTTACAAATCGGACAATCCTCCAAGGTCTCAAAATGAAGCTCACTGAAGCCAAAAGTCTTAGGACTGATGAACTATACAACATTCTCTGGATTTGTAGAACCACTCCTAGGAGACCAACTGGAGAAACATCATTCAAACTCACATTTAGATCAAAGACAGTAATACCCGTGGAAATTGATTTTACAATGCCAAGGATAGAGAACTTTCATGAAGAAAGTAACTCAGATCGGTTGAGAACCGATCTTGATTTATTAGAAAAAATCTGAGAAAGAGCTCAAATCCGGATGGCAACCTGTAAATAAAAGATAGCCAGGTATTATAACACTAAGGTAAAATTGAAAATCTTTCAAACAGGTGATTTGATCCTCCGTCGAGTAGAAGTTACAAAACTCCTAGAATAGGAGAAGCTCGTCCCAAATTGGGAAGGGCCATATCGAGTTACTGAGGTAATCCAGCCAGGAGCTTACAAGATTGACAACCTAGATAGCTCAAGTATCCTAGAATATGGAATGCCGAAAATCTTAGAATATATTATTAGTGAATTTTGAATAAAAGCTTCAAAAATTTTATCTCATTGAAAGACTTCTCTAAAAATATTAAAATTCTTCTAATTATCTCATTCTAAATTCGATCTTCAGATCGGTAAAGCCCCGAAGGGCGTAGAAGATAAGATCTCCATATTCCTAAATCCGATCTTTAGATCGATAAAGCCTCGAAGGGCATGAGAGAAGATCTCTATATTCTTAAAACCAATCTCCATATCCGTAAAAGCACTTAAGGGAGCTGCAGGAGATAAGATCTTCATTTTTGTTTATTATCAATATACGGATCGAGGATATATTGGACTTCTATCTATTACCAATCTATGGATCGAGGATATATTGAACTTCTACCTATTACCGATCTATGGATCGATGTTATATTGGACTTCTATTAATTATCGATCTACGAACTAATGTTACATGGAACTCTCGATTATTGGTCCATGGATCAATGTTATGTCCAACCTCCATCAGACACTGACCTACGGATCAAAATTATTATGAAGTTCATTGAATATCAATCTAATGATAGATGAACCTTTATCTAGTGTGGGTCATTAGACCAATCTCTCTCAAAGCATTACATCGGGAGTTGGAGTTGTTTCTTATTACTTAGAAAATTTCTAAGTAAAAAGCATTACAGCAAATAATACCATATTGAAAAAAGCCAATGTCAAACATGCATGGTTACTGAGAAAGGGAATTTCATTTCATTAAAGAAGAGTTCTTACATAAGATCCATATTGGGCCAATACAAAAAGCATGAAAGTGAAAGAAGATAAAAAAAATACAAAATTAGGCTTTTGCTTGAGGAGCTTCAGTAGGAGTGACCGCTATGTCGTCCTCCAATGAAATGATCTTGGTAGGAGTGGGAACGTCGACGGGCGTAGGGCCAGGAGGAGGAACCATGGCAAGAGCAATTATTGAGGCTTCGATAGGAGCTGAAGGCTCAACCTTGAGCTTGATTGGTGCGACAGGTGCCTCCAGTGTAGGTTGAGGAGCTTCTGCAGGAGGCCACATCTCCATTGCCGGCTAGGCCTCCATCTCTGAGGCTAAGGAGAGACCCATCTCTTGGGTGATGCTGCTCAGGTCTAGATCGAAAAAGAGCTTCCCAACCAAATCTTTGTAGCTGTTAAAGCTACTATTGAGGGCCTCCCCCGTAGCCTCCATGACCTCCTCCATAAAATCTTTGGAGGACTTGTATTCCTCCATGACCTAGGTAGCAGCAGACTTCTAATGTTCTAAATTCCTCTGGTAAGTCAACAATGCCTTGTTTCGAGCAGCTAGCATGGTGTAGACATCAGAGCCATCAGAAGTCGGTGATATAATTTAGATTCAATTTGGATTGAAGAAGCCACATCAGATTAACTCTACTTCAGTTATTTGATTCCAGATCTTTTGATTTAATCAATTAGTTATTTTGATACTTTCAATTTTGGGTCCACAGGACCATACTTGGGTTTGTATTGGATTAGAGCCTTATTTGAAAAGAGACCATTATAAAGAAGCAAGCTTGATCCACGTCATCTTTGGAGCCATCATCCTCCACATGCCAAAGAAGAAAATATACATGCCAGCATGTGCCATGCCCAAGGATCCTCATGCCAAGTTGTACCAAGCATCAAGCGCCCACATAGAGTTTCTTTTCTTTTCTAGAATTTCTTAAGAGTTCTAAATTTCTTACTTATTTTGTTGAATGGCTGATTTCTTCTCCATGATTTCATAAAAGATAGATGTTGGAGATAAACCCCGCTCCTGCCGAAGTTCAGTTCGATGCTCAACCTAATGCAACCAATAGCCACGGAAGAGCTTCAACAGATGGATCTTAGCCGTATCCCTTCAGCCGATCGAACTTCTCAGCGGTCGAGCTCCTACGGACTCTCAGCAGTCGGGCTTTGGCCGAACTGCTTAGCGGTCGAGCTCCTTGGACTCCCAGCGGTCGGACTTTAGCGAAACTCCTCAGCGATCGAGCTTCCTCTTCGGGAGTTCGAACTTCTTTGGGATCGATATATGCCGAAGTCCAATCAATGCCTACGTTTTGAGAGCCATGACTATTAAAGCTGGACGAATGATCACCATCAATCTGCCATAGATGATAGTGACCCACTACCAAACGGCGATGGTGGTCACCATCAATCCATTGCAGGCGGTGCTACAGACAGTGCCCTCCCCCTAGGACTGACTTCGTCGAACCTCGAACGGCCTGCCACCACGCAGCTATGGCTGTCGCCATCAAGCTCCGCCTATAAAAAGAACCCTCCTGATATGCTAACTCTAACCTCTGATCTCTAAGCTCTCCTCTTCTCTCTAAGCTTTGTGAAACTCATTTTCAAGCACTCCATTCCTATTGGCCAGAGCTGACTTGATCATCGGAGGGTCCTGTCGGAGCCACCCCCATTGGCTCCGGATGGGACTTTATTTTGCAGATCCCAGTGGCGACCTCGTCCACCACCACTCCAGTTGATTTTGGTGACGATCAGATTCTGCGTCAATAGATTGACACTAGAAGAAGGGCTGAACCTCCGAGATTTTCTTATTCTTAAAGGAGTGCTCGGTGATGATTTCTCTCTTCCCTCTTTGGAGATCTCTCTTCTTTCTTACTAGAGTTCTTTTTTGAAGAGAAAATGCCTCTCAAAAGAGTTTCGACTCGATGATCGGTGGCCTACACGCAAGATCCATCTGCTTTCATTTCAGCCCCGGCAGCCCAGGTTCCATACAAAGCCACTACAGACGTGGAGCAGTTCAACCTACTGGTCGAGTTTGTGGCCCCGCCGAGATGATGCTGGCCGTGCGACAATCCTCGGTGAGAACTTCACTAGCAAATCCGCCATGAGGATGCGAGGAATCAATCTTAAGAAAGAGCATTCGGGCATACCAATCGTCCTAAAGAAGGATAAATGGAGAGCAGAAGTTCTTCCACAGAAGTGGAACGAAGTTCGAGCAAGCAAAGCCGAGCTCCCCCTCGAGCTCATCGTCAAGAAAGTTCGAACAAAGAGACATGAGGTTCTCCTGTGGAAGGTTTCGCGGGAAAGCGGAATGAAGTTCGGTGCAAGCGAGGCCGAACTCTCCCTCGAGTCCGTCATCGAGGAAGCCTCGACAAAGGGGCATGAACTTTTCCTATAGAAGGTTTCGCAAGGAGGCGAAACGAAGTTCAGCCGTATCCATGACCTCCATGGCACAAGCGAGGCTGAACTTTCCTCGAAGCTCATCATCAAGGAAGCCCCGACAAAGGGGCATGAAGTTCTCCCACGGAAGATTTCATGGAAAAGTGGAATGAAGTTCGGCGCAAGCGAGGCCGAACTCTCCCTCAAGCCCATCATCGAGGAAGCCCCGACAGAGGGGCATGAACTTCTCCCACATAAGGTTTTGCAAGAAGGTGGAACACAGTTCGACCGCGTCCATGACATTCCCGTGCAAGCGAGGCCGAACTCCCCTCGAAGCTCATCATTAAGGAAGCCCCGACAAAGGGGCATGAAGTTCTCCCACAGAAGGTTTTGCAGGAAAGTGGAATGAACTTCGATGCAAGCAAGGCCAAACTCTCCCTCGAAGCTCATCATCGAAATAAAGTTCGACAGTAGCAAGGCCGAACTCCTCCTCAAAGCTCATCATCGGAATGAAGTTCGACGCAAGTGAGGCCAAACTCCCGCTCGAGTATGTCACCAAGGAAACCCCCTACGAAGATTTCACAGGAGGTGAGATGAAGTTCGGCCGTGCTCACGACTGCCCCAGGGCAAGCGAGGCCGAACTCCCTCTTGAGTATGACTCCAAGGAAGCCGGGCATGAAGTTCTCCCATAGGTTTCACAAGGAGATGGAATGAAGTTCGGTCGCATCCACGATCTCTCCAGTGCAAGCAAGGCCCGAACTTTTCGAGCTCACCACCAAGAAAGCCCCGACAAAAGGGCGTGAAGAAGTCCTCCTTCCGAAAGGTTCCGCGACTGTGCCCCCGCAACACTCCTCGAACTCAAATTCTCATGGAAGTTAAGAACCGGCTACCAAGGTCAGAAGGATTATGACCTCCTCCAGGCATGCACGATCGAAGCAAGTAATGCTTCGACCATTGCGACCACGGCCACGACACTGACGAATACATCCAATTTTGAGATGAAATTGAGGAGCTCATCGAAAAGGGGCGGCTGGGTAAATTCCTCCGACGCCAGCCTAAAGTAGGAGAAGATCGGTCAAGAGCACTATCATAGTCAGAAAGGACAAGGAGGTCGGCCGCCTCATGGCGTCATCAACGTTATCCTTGGAAGGAGCTTGGTGCATCGACGATCCATCATCTCCCAGTGTTAAAGCCAAGAGAAGCATGCTCTAAATTAAGGAGGCCAGCATGAGATAGAGGAGGTCATCCGGCCTTGGACTTACTGTCAGAGAGAACCCTGAGGAATAACGCCCCCACGATCTTGAAATGGAAATGTGCTGCGAGTAACTTTCCCTCGGTAAAATTCTTTCCTTTCAATAATATACTGTTTCTGGGTGCGAAAATTATGTTATGACAAGGAAAAAAGTAGTTAATAATCACTGTATTAGGAACAGAAGGAGAACCTCATCCTAACATGGGTAGGTCAAAGACCTTCAACCTCGATCAGAGATAAGATCTCTCCCGAGCGACAACTTCGGCTAGAGATAAGATCTCTCCCAAGGAGTAACCTCGGCCAGAGATAAGATCTCTCCCGAGCGACAACCTCAGTCAGAAGAAATTAGATCTCTCAGATCCGAGAAAGAACAACCTCGGTCAGAGATAAGATCTCTCCTAAGCCTCGGCTAGAGATAAGATCTCTCCCAAGCGACAACCTCGGCTAGAGATAAGATCTCTTCCGAGATGCAACCTCGGTTAGAGATAAGATCTCTCCTGAGCGACAACCTCGACCAGAGATAAGATCTCTCCAAGTGACAACGAGAAACAACCTCAGCTAGAGATAAGATCTCTTCCGAGCGACAACCTCAGTCAAAGATAAGATCTCTCCCGAGAAGCGAGCGACAACCTCGGCCAGAGATAAGATCTCTTCCGAGAAGCAATCTCGGCCAGAAATAAGATCTCTCCTGAGCGACAACCTCGGTCAGAGATAAGATCTCTCCCAAGGAGTAACCTCAGTCAGAGATAAGATCTCTTCTGAGCGACAACCTCGATCAGAGATAAGATCTCTCCCAAGAAGCAACCTCGGCTAGAGATAAGATCTCTCCTAAGCGACAACCTCGGCTAGAGATAAGATCTCTTTCGAGAAGCAACCTTGGCCAGAGATAAGATCTCTCCCGAGCCTCAACCAAAGATAAGATCTCTCTCAAGCGACAACGAGCGACAACCTCGGCTAAAGATAAGATCTCTCCCGAGAAGCAACATCGGCTAGAGATAAGATCTCTCCAAGCGACAACCTCGGCCAGAGATAAGATCTCTCCCGAGCGACAGCCTTGGCTAGAGATAAGATCTCTCCCGAGAAGCGAGCGACAACCTTGGCCAGAGATAAGATCTCTTCCGAGAAGCAACCTCGATCAGAGATAAGATCTCTCCCGAGCGACAACCTCGGTCAGAGATAAGATAAGATCTCTTCCGAGCGACAACCTCGACTAGAGATAAGATCTCTTTCGAGAAGTAATCTCGACCAGAGATAAGATCTCTTCCGAGCGACAACCTCGGTCAGAGATAAGATCTCTCCTGAGAAGCAACCTCGCAACCTCGATCGAAGATAAGATCTTTTTCGAGCGACAACCTCGGCCACCGTGACAACCTCGATCAGAGATAAGATCTCTTCCGAGAAGAGATTTCTTCCAAGCGTCCGTATTGACTTCGACTGTAGGAGAGAAGATCTCCTCCGAATCAGCCTCGATTGTAGGAGATAATGTCGTCCCCGATGAGCTCAACCTCCAATCTCGATCATAGGAGACGAGGCCTACCTCAACCTCGGTTAGAGATGGGATCTCCCTCGAGCTTCAACTTCGACATCAACTTTAGCGAAAGATGAGATCTCCCCCGAGCTCTGACTTGAACCAGCACGGGGCCCAAAAGAGAACTTCAACAGTTGCCTTTTCTGCACTCCCTTCCTTCGAGTTTCGAACTCAGGAGTGGGAGGGCTATTGTTGGGGATAAACTCCGCTCCTACCGAAGTTCAGTTCGATGCTCAACCTAATGCAACCAGTAGCCATGAAAGAGCTTCAACAGATGGGTCTTAGCCGTACCCCTTCAGCCGGTCGAACTCCTCAGCGACCGAGCTCCATCGAACCCATTCAGTCGATCGAACTCCTCAGTGGTCGAGCTCCTGCAGACTCCCAGCAGCTGGACTTTAGCCAAACTACTTAGCGGTCGAGCTCCTTGGACTCCCAGCGGTCAGGCTTTAGCGGAACTCCTCAGCGACCGAGCTTCCTCTTCGGGAGTTCGAACTCCTTTGAGATCGATATATATCGAAGTCCAATCAATGCCTACATTCTAAGAGTCATGTCTATTAAAGCTGGACGAACGGTCACCATCAATCTACCACAGGCGACAGCGACCCACTACCAGACGGCGATGGCGGTCACCATCAACCCATTGTAGGCGACGCTACAGATAGCGCCCTTCCTTTGAGACTGACTTCGCCGAACCTCGAGCGGCCCGCCACCATGCGACTACGACTGTCGCCATCAAGCTCCGTCTATAAAAAGGACCCTCCTGATATGCTAACTCTAACCTCTGATCTCTAAGCTCTGTGAAACTCATTCTGGAGTACTCCATTTCTATTGGTTAGAGCTGACTTGATCGTCGGAGGGTCCTGTCGGAGCCACCCTCCATCGACTTTGAACGAAACTTTATTTTGTAGGTCCCAACGGTGACCTCGTCCACCACCGCTCCAGCTGATTCTGGCGACGATCAGATTCGGCGTCAATAATAGATATGATATATTATTATATTTAAAAATTAGACATAATGTTTTACTTTTTTGTTGGGAGGGTTAATTTCTTCCTTGTAAAGAGAAGAAGATTCCTAAAAAAATAGGATCCCTAGAGTCCTATATAAATTCTTGTATCTTTCATGAATGAGATAATGAATGCATGAATGATTTTACTATGTCAATCACTCCGAGAGGGAGAGGGTGTGAGATCCAAAATCATCCCATGAGGGAAGGGTGTGAGGCCCACTTTTTTCTATTTCTTTAAACCTTCATCTACTTGAGATCCAGTGTTTCTACGATCTTGATTCATCTTTACCATCTACCTACACAAGCCTATTCCACCAAGAGAAGATCTCTCCTCCAAGATTTTCATCTATCATGTAGAGAGAAAGAGTGATCTATTATTCTATAGATCAAACATTGATAAGAATCTTCGTTCCTTCTCAATTGATCTTTGATTTCTTTTACTTTTTTTTTAGATCCGATATTGGTAAAGATCCCATTCTTTATTGATAGATCTTCTTAGTTAAAAGATTAAAAGCCCTAATCAAGGTAGTTTCTTAACTACCACGATTCGAATTCTTCTTATCTTTTTGAATTTTCTTGCGGACTTAATTTTTCGCTATCATTCATTTTATTTATATTTTTTTTTATATTTATTTATAAGCATGTTTAATTTTTGCTATCTATTTATTTATTTTATTATTGCTAGTTATTTATTGATTTTTAAAATAGTATTCATCTATAATATTTAGATTGATCATACTTTGGTCTCATATCAATCAGTCATATCTCCTGAGCAGAGTATAGACAACTATACTATCTATCCTAAAAAAATATGCCACGGTCGGATGTGATTTGTTATTGACAAATGGAAAGAAGCTTGGTCTTTTCTTTTTTTTAAATTATCTCGCATCAATTTGGTATCAAAGCCGGATTGGTTAGGACTTTAGTTTAAATTCTATAATTTAATTTTTTTTAAGTTAAATTTTTATATTTTAAAATTTATAATTCAATTTTCAGCATTATATTATTTTTTATTTTTTTTTCTTACCGCATCTTATTCCTACATCCTGAACTTTCATGACCACTAGATCAGGTACCTAGTATCAATGGCCTACTTTTCTATCCAGTACCAATATGGCTCCCAATATAGCAGCCATCATTAATGCCCTAACTAAAAAATTTGATGACATGAAAAATTTTATGAAAATCATGAATGAAAAAATAGCGATACTAGAATAAGCTAGAAAAAGACAACATGAATCTGAGTCTCACCAACTACTTATAAGATAGAGAAGAAGGAATCTAGATCTAGATCGATCTATAGTAGCATGCTCATGCTATAATCAGTTCGATCAGAATGAGCATGTTCTTACAAATGTGAAAATCATGAAGTCCTCCGATTCCTAAATTTTCAAAAGAAACTGAATCATAGACATGATAGGTGGGTTGAATGTTTGCAAGCCTATATTTTTATTCTGAAACATCGTGTGGATATAGAAAATCGTGTTGCTGATGTCCTGAGTCATCGTCATACTTTGTTGTCCACTGTTAGTGTAGAGATTATTGATTTTGATAAGATTAAAGAAGATTATGAGGAGTGTCCAGATTTTAGCAGCATACTGATCACTTTATGAAAAGGATCATCTAGAGAATACAGTGAATATATCCTTTAAGATGGTTACTTGTTTAGAGGAGCTAGGTTGTGTATTTTCCATACATCTTTAAGAGATTTTTTAGTTTGTAAACTATATACTGGAGGATTAGCTGGATACTTTGGTAGGAATAAAATCATAGAGTTGGTAGAAGTTCAGTTCTTTTGGCCAAGCTTATAAAGAGATGTTACTCGAATTGTTATCCAGTATACAATGTATGCCGTGGCCAAGCAGAAAAAATAGAACACTGGCCTATATGCATCCTTGCCTATTCCATCTTATCCTTGGCAAGACAATAGCATGGATTTTATTTTAGGCTTACCTAAGACAGTTAGGAATATGATTCTATTCTAGTGGTTGTAGATAGATTTTCAAAAATGATCCATTTTTTGCCCTATTGCCAAACGTCAGATGCATCGAAAGTTGCAAGAATATACTTTAATGAGATTATTAAATTGCATAGATTGCCCAAAATCATTGTGTCTGATAGGGATAATAGATTTATGAGCTACTTTTGAAAAATCCTATGGCACCTTTTAGGCACAAAATTAAAATTTTTTTTTACCTTTCACCAGCAAATAGATGGTCAGACTGGTCAATAGGAGTTTTGGAAATTTATTACGTTGCTTGATTGGGGAACATATGGATAACTAGGATCTTTTATTGTCCCGAGCTGAAGTTGCATATAATAGCTCTGTTAATAGGTCCATTGGCATGGATTCTTTTGAAGTAGTTCATGGATATCAATCTAAAAAATTAATAGACCTTATCCCACTGCTCATGCATACTAGAATTTTTGAATCTACAGAGTCATTTGCACAGCATGTCAAGAGTCTACATCAAGAGATCAGTAAAAAAAATTAACATTAGTAATAAAGTTTATAAATAGAATGCAGATTCTCATCAATATGTCCAAGAATTTATGAAAGAAGACTTTGTGATGGTTCGAATAAGGTCTGAATGATTTCCACTAGGAACCATGAAGAAGTTACACGCTCGAGGAGCAGGTCTATTTAAAATTTTAAAAAGGATTAGACCGAATGCATATGTTATGGACTTATCTTTTGATTATGGGATTAGTTCTACTTTTAACATTGTAGATCTCGTCACCTATAAAGAGCCAACTTAGATACCTAGTGAGCCATTTGAGCCTGAACCAATCTTTAAGAGCAAGCTTGTTCCTGAGTGTCTACTAGCCAAAATGTTAGTAAAGCATGATCAGATTGATAGAATTTTGGATGAGCAGATCATCTCCACCTAGAGTTGAGGCTATCAATGGTACTTAGTTAGATGGCAAGGTCGACTAGAGTCTGAAGATACCTGGATTACTCGAGAAGAGCTATAGTGCATTGATCCCATTGCTCAAGTGTCACCAGAGTAGAATTGACCCCCACTCGACAGGGTCGAGTTCTCTCCATCCCAAGAGAATTGATACGGACACCAGAGCCACTAGAAGTCGATGATATAATTTAGATTTAATTTGAATTGAAGAAGCCATATCAGATTAACTCTATTTCAGTTATTTAATTCTAGATCTTTTGATTTAATCAAAAAGTTATTTTGATGTATTTAGTTTTGGGTCCATAGGACCATACTTGGGTTTGTATTGGATTAGAGCCTTATTTGAAAAGGGATCATCATAAAGAAGCAAGCTTGGTCCATGTCATCTTTGGAGCCACCACCCTCCATATGCCCAAGGAGAAAATACACACGCCAGCATATGCCATGCCCAAGAATCCTCATGTCAAGTTGTGCCAAGCATCAAGCATCCATATGGAGTTTCTTTTCTTTTCTAGAATTTCTTAAGAGTTTTAGATTTCTTACTTATTTTATTGAAAGACTGATTTTTTTTTTATGGTTCCATAAAAGATAGATATGATATATTATTGTATTTGAAAACTAGACATAATATTTTATTTTTTTGTTGGAAAGGTTGATTTCTTCCTTGTAAAGAGAAGAGGATTCTTAAAGAAATAGGATTCCTACCTAGGGTCTATATAAATCCTTGTATCTTTTATGAATGAGACAATGAATGCATGAATGATTTTATTCATAAATACTTGGGTCAATCGCTTCGAGAGGGAGAGAGTATAAGATCCAAAATCATCCCACGAGGGGAGGATGTGAGGCCTACTTTTCTTTCTATCTTTTTAACCTTCATCTACTTGAGATCTAGTATTCCTATGACCCCGATTTATCTTCACCATTTACCTACATAAGCCTATTCTACCAAGAGAAGATCTCTCCTCCAAGATTTTCATCTATCTTGCTGAGAGAGAAAGAGTGATCTATTATTCTACATATCAAACATTGATAAGGACCTTCGTTCCTTCTCAATTGATCTTTGATTTTTTTTATTTATTTATTTTTAGATCCGATGTTGGTAAAGATCAAATTTTTTATTGATAGATCTGCTTGGTTAAAAGATTAAGAGCCCTAATTAGGATAGTTTCTTAACTACCATGATCCGAATTCTTCTTATCTTTTCAAATTTTCTAGCGGGCTTAATTTTTTGCTATTCTTCATTCTATTTATATTTTTTTTGCATTTATTCATGAGCATATTTAATTTTTGATATCTATTTATTTACTTTATTATTGCTAGTTATTTACTAATCTCTAAAATGGTATTCATCTACATCATTTAGATTGATCATGCTTTGGTTCCGTGTCAATCAGTCACGTCTTCTGAGAAGAGTATAGGCAACTATACTGTCTGTGCTAGAAATAATGTGTCACGATCGGATATGATTTATTATTGATGAACAGAAAAAAATTTAGCTTTTCTTTTTTTTTTTAGGTTGTCCCACGTCACAGTGTTTCCTCTTGCTCCTTTATTTTGGCCTCCAAGTCAGGTATCTTAGAGACCTCCTACCATAGATCTAGTAGCTTTGTCTCCTCTTCATTGGCCCTCATCTAAAAATCCAGCAGGGCCTTATTCTTCTCTGATATCTCATTAAGCTTTTTCTGGAGCTGCTTCTTCAACCCCATGGAGAACTTTTCTTTCCTAGCGGCCTTCTCCTCCACCACCTTCTGGCATTCCTTTGCGGAGTGCAGGGCCTGCTCCAGTGACTTTTTATTCTTGCTAAGCCAATCTACATGCTTGATGAACAACCTGAAGAAAGAGAGAGACTAAACAGAGAAAGAAAAAAGATGTTAGGCCAATAAAAAATTGATGCAAAAAGAAGAAGAAGAAGAAGAGAGACAATAGAACTTCCTTACATCAAGAAGATAGCTGAGCCCCTGGTTCAGCAGTTTATCAGGCCCCATGTTCCTTCTCCGAGCATGCAGGTTGTGCTGCAGCATCACGACATAGAGAAAATCCTTGCCGAGAGTCGGAGTGTCCTACATCAAGGCCTGAGAGATGTCGATCCGATTAATTTTTGGCCCTTCAGAGGGCCAGGTCTGGGAGGCAGGGGTCGAGGTCGATGTAGCTGGTGGACCAAGCCTCGATAGTGTCAAAGTTGAGCTTGACCTCGGATGGCTGGTTGGCTCCTTGTGGGATGGATGGCTCACCCTGATAGAATCCCGATGTCCTCTAGACATCGAAGATAAAGTTGGCGAAAGGAGGATGCTAACCGATGCTACATTAATGACCAGCACCTTCGAACAAGGAGGCATAGGTCGGTGAGATCCCGAGGTAGGAGCAACAACCTCCTTCCCTTTTCCCTTCTTCGTTGGTGGAGGGTCGGAGGATTTTGGCTTCCTCTTCCTCTGCTCCATCAGCCTCCTGGGATCAAATTGAAGGAAAATCCTAATTTCCCGATCCAGGTTCGTCCAGATCTGATCAGATCAAGAGATATATTTCAAAAATTTTTTTCTTGATCCCAATCAGATCTTGATATGTTTCAGATCTGATTCTTATTATTTTAATAAATGAAATAAAATAAGATAAATTAAATCAAATTTAATTTATCTGATTTGGGTAATCCTATTACCCTATAGATGATCCTGATTGCAGCGAAAGGTTTTGGATCTAGCCACGCAAGCGCCTGGCCTCTATCGGTATCCACTCGGGTTGGATCTGGAGATCCTCTTCTTCTCTATCATGCCTCCAAAAATCAGATCTGGATCTGATCTGGAGGATCTTCAAAACTCCTTTTGAAGATCAGCAGTCGTCCTTTGCAGCAGTGCAGCCTTCTTCTTTTGATCGCCTTTCTTTTGATCTGGAACGCACCAACCTAAGTCCAAAACTCTTCTGGACGTGGAGAGGAGAAGGAGGAGAAGTTTAGGCATGGAGGAAGAGGGGAGAGGCAGCCTTGGGGCGTGGGAAATCTCTATTCTAATTGCATTCGAATCTGAGTTGGGCGCAGGGTCTTATTTATAGACTAAGCGTGATCCAACTCCTCTTCCTCCCAACCAATCACAACCCTTTGTGAAATCAGATCTAAATCTGATTGGTGGAAATAGAGACCCCTGGATTCCTCCTTAGAGGGCGCCTAAGACCAGTCAAACTGGATTCTTAGTAGAACTCTGATTGGAATCCAAAAGGGAGGTGGAGTCCTTGTCCAACAAGGACTCCAAGGCGCCTCCAACTTGGGCGCACGCCTAGGGTGGCGTGCGCCCTCCTCCTTGCCAGGTTCTGGCAGGGGGACAGGCCCCCACCAGCTCTCCAATAGGTGCATGTGACATGTGGTCAAAAGTCAAAGTGTCTAATGGTCAACATTTGACCAGTCAAAGGTCAGACTTTTGACCAAAGTCAAAGGAACAAGAAATGGCAGGTGACCAAAAATGGCAGGTAATGTCTTACAAATAAGACAACCTTTTCTGACTTGGACAACCTCCAGTCAGACCATATGAAGGCCTCTGATTGAGCACAAACTCCTTTGGCTCAGTCAGGACAACTTATTTATGATAGTAAAAGAAGAACGTTAGGTTCAATCGAGTGCTAGCACGATTTCCTTGAACCTAATTGAATCTCATTCAGATCAATTGAACTAGATCAGTTCAATTGATGATCACCAGATTCAAACCCTTGTTTGTGTGACCCAGTTAGGTTCAGTTCTGTATGGTAATGGGATATGTCATGATCTCTATCATCGACATCATCGAAACTCCTTTCGATGGATCAGAACTCTTCTGATTCGAACAGCTAGAATGATCGATCATCTAAATCATTCTAATTGCTCCCAAAATCCACCAGTGACACCTAGCAGTATATGGTGGCAACCCATCAGAGCTGAATGCGAACCTCTTGGTGCAGCTACCTGTGTGATTAAGTTCTTCTATCTTGAGCCCCGATCAGATTAGGGTTAAGGTGAAACTCGTCAAACCCTAGTCTCTGTCATATGATGTAATCATTCGATTCGAAGTCCAATGTGAAAATCTAAATAGAAACTCTTTCTATTATTTCACTCTGCCATGGCCATGGGCTTCTGGACTTGATTCTCATGATCATCATAGGGCTGCTCCTCTACCACCGAGGTAGATAGATCCCATCTTGATGCAATCCAGTTCCTACAATGAACATGCTATAGCCAACATACACCTCAGGGTTCCATATGGCTAGGAGACCGAGTAATGGTGTAGTCAAACTATAACACCCTCAAGGTGAACTGCCGATGCATCCTCAGGTCAAAGAACCAGACACACTACTGCAGCATCGAGTCAGTCATTGACGAGAAGGTAGACTTCCCTAATGACTACTCGAGGTGGTCACGCTCAGTGCCCTCGTTCTCTAACGAGTACCTGTACTCTCGCTCTGGTGTCTCCACACCGTAGACTCAAGACTCATCTACTAAAGAGAAGCGATTGTACACCAACCTTTCCGGATCAATCACCATCCTCGTGATGATGATCCTATGGTCGGGAGCATTTTATGAGTTAATAATGATTATTCATGTCTTAAATTTTCAACTCTTGAAAATATGAATTATCATTACCATTAACTCAAAGGATGTATCACAGACACTAAATACACATATGTGATAGAAAATAACCCATTTTATTGATTTTAGTCAAAATTATAATTTTGCCCCTAGAAGTGTATTACAAGTGTCAGCCAATTCTGGCTTCTAGGGCACATATATCTAACAATCTCCCACTTGTCCTAAAGCCAATTGGCTACAAGTCTAAGTCCCATCTTCTCAAG
>QRFJ01002479.1:121703-145687 GCA_006176705.1 Cocos nucifera | reverse complement strand
GTTTTTTATAGATAAAGAGTTTGATTTCCCCCAAAATCCATCAAAAATTAGGTTTAAGACTCCCAAAACAACTCAAATTAAGATCTGGATAATTCTGCCCATTAGATGTTGATCAAACGGTCCAAAAACCACTCAAAAACCCCTTAAAATAACGCAGATCAAGTCGGATTTAATGCCAGCCATTGGATCAACCATTGGATCGAATCTGGGTCATCCGATCATGTAGAAAGAAGCCTTCTGATCTTTAGTTTAACGTCGGGATGAATCTCAGCCGTTGGATCTCGATCGAGAGCTGCGGATGCCATCCATCAGTGCCTTCGGTTTCGACCATCCGATCAAATTTTAGTAAAAGGCGCCCGTTGGATCAAACAAAATTCTCAAATTACCCTCCATGGACCATGTGCAAGCCTGGTGTTGCATGGACCGCTGCGTTCTTCAGCCAATCGAAGTGCTTTTCCTGATGTGAAATGTCCGAAATACCCTACGGTTGGTCCACCGTGCGCTGCAAAAAATGCTGATGTCATCCTAACGTCAGTGTTGTGTCAGCAGGTTGGTCTGCTATTTCGATCGAACCGGGCCAAACCGTTGAACCAGTTTTTTCTTTTTTTTTTTTGAAATTCAATTCTGGGCTCGTTTGAAGTCCGTTTTGCCTAAAATTTATTTCATCTAAACCAGAAAAATAAGATCTTTACATTGTTGTCCTTCTTTCCTACATAAGATTAATAAAAGTATCAATTTTTAAAGAAATAGATTAATTTATTTTATAATTTAATACTTTTATTAGTATATTTTTACCACTTATCACACCCCTAACTTAGTCATTGCTAGTCCTTTAGCAATGTTTTATTTAATACCATGTTTCAATAAGATTATCCATCACAAAGATAAAATCTAGGATTAAAGGTCAAAAAGTTTAGAAAATACTGCTAACTAAGCATTGAGCTTCAGAAGCAAATTTTTCAGTCAATACAATTAAAAACTTTCTTAGAGTACATCAAAGATCTATAGCACTTGTGTTCGTGATGACTAACTTTAGCATTTCAGTATTAAATTAAAAGAACAAAAGTATCCTCTCTTATCACCTATTTTGGTCAATTTTCTATACATTCTCAATTTTATACTCATGAATTAAGGTAGCTTTCACACTGCCTTTCTCTTTTTTTTTTTTTTTTGTGCTGAGCATCCTGGCCTTTCCTTCACCATTTTACGTGAATTTTCACACTTGACCTAGGTGCAGAGACCCAGTTACTAGGCTTTGGGCAATCCACATATACTCTATCTTTTGCACTTTATTTTTAGGCAGGTAGCTCTTTCCTTAAATTCAAGTTTCTTTGATTAGAATGTATATTAATTACCAATTTTTAGTGATAATTGAATCCTCAGTTGGCCTTATAATCAATACCTACTTTGCCTTGTTAGTGTGCATGTGCAATTAAAAGTGCTAATAATCTTTTAATGACCTAAGTAGGCTGCTAAAAGTTGACCAACTAATCTACTTCTTTAACTCATTACATTCATTAGCAAATAATTCTATCTTTTATCACTTATCCAGTTTATCTTGCTCAAGATTTTCTTCTTGACACATGATTTTTTTTTTTTTAACTTATTCTACATTGTCTTAAAGGAGAAAGAAAAATAAAGGATGTGCAATAAAGGATAGGAAGGAATACACCTGATTTGGTTCAGTCTGGTTCTTTGGAGCTTTGAAATTTTGCTTGAGTTCTCATTGATTTTTCTGCAAAATTGAAAATACACACCAGAAGCAGTAAAAGAGCAACAATAAATTACTAAAAAATAAAAGAAAAAAAAATGATCAAAACTAAAAAGAAAAGAAACAACCTATCTAGTAGTTCTGATTTATAGTCTTCAGCTTGACTTTCTTTGAGTTCTAAAGTGGATCAATCTGGTGCCACTTCAATTGGAATACTTTCATGTTTGATCGAGTCCTCTTTCAATTTGACATTGCTCGCTTTTATAGTCTCAAACCTATTTTCTACAGAATTCTCATATAATGGAATTGTCAATAATATCAATTAGAAAATAAGTTTGATTATCATCAGGATGTTTAGTATCTTTGAAAACATTAAAAGTAACTTGTTCATCTTGGACTCTAAGAATTAATTTTTCCTTGTTGAACATCTATTAAAGCTCCTCCAGTAGCTAAAAAGGGTCTCCCTAAAATAAGGGGTACATCATAATCTTCTTCCATATCAAGAACAATAAAATCAATAGGAAAAATAAACTTGTTTACCTTTACCAAGACATCCTCCACTATACCTCTTGGATATTTAATGGATCTGTCGGCTAATTGAAGAGTAATAGTGGTAGGCTTTGGTTCTCCTAGACCCAGCTTCCTGAAAATAGAAAAAGGCATGAGATTAATGCTTGCTCCTAAATCACATAAAACTTTATCAAAACTACAATCACCAATAATGCAGGGGATAGTAAAACTCCCTGGATCTTTTAGCTTCTGTGGTAATTTATTTTGAAGTATTGCTGAGCATTCTTCATTCAAATTTATTCTCTCATGCTCCTTCAGCTTTTTCTTATTTGTTAAGATTTCTTTGAGAAACTTGGCATACCTGGGCATTTGAGTAATAGCATCTACAAAAGGAATATTAATATGTAAATTCTTTAAAATTTAGAAAAAATTAGAAAATTTCTTATCTGGATGCTGTATTTGTCTCTCTGGGAATGGTAGTGGCGGCACGTAGGGCTTCACATTTGGATCAGCAAATCGTATACCTGGAGACCATCCATCTGCTGGTTGTTTTGGTGACTGACGAATTTTAGTTGATGGTTCCTTATTTATAGTTGGCTCTTCAGTCTCTTTCTTCTGATGTGGCTCCTCCAGCTTTGTACCACTTCTTAAGGTGATAGCATTGACTTGCTCCCTTGGATTGTCTCCGTATTGCTTGGCAAGGATCCTTGAGGTCTCTCGGAGATTATCTTAGCCATTTGACCTATTTGCATCTCCAAGTTTCGAATTGCTGCTGTTTGGTCCTGCCTAAGTTTGGCTTCCAAATTTTTTATAGTTGCTTCTTGGTTTTGCATAAATTTGACCATCAGCTCTTCCATGTTGGACTTCTTTTCAGGTACTTGGAATCCCGGGGGTGGCTGTTGTGCTGCATTTTGATTGCTCCATGAGAAATTTGGGTGCTGCCTCCACCCTTGATTGTATGTGTTGGAGTAGGGATTGTTTTGTTGCGGCCTGAAAAAATTACCAATATAATTAGCTGTATCAGTTGTTTTAGCAAAAGGATTACCTGTCTGGCAATTGCTCGTATCGTGTCCTCCTCCACACAGGTCACAAGTAATGCTCTGAACATGCATAGCTGTTCCCTTTAAGTTGTTGACTTCGGCTCTAAGGGCTGCAATTTCAGCTAGTAAGGTTGGCACGCAATCTACTCCCTGCACAGCTGCTAGTCTTTTTGGCATCATGCGCTTCTGTCTGCCATTGATAGCTATTTGATGCCATCTCATCGATCAGATCGAAGGCTTCTTCCTCCATTTTTTGATTAATGGTTCCTCCTGCTGCTGCATCAATCATAGAATCGATTAGTAGGAGATAAACCATTATAGAAAGTTTGTACCTGAAGCCATACGGATAGTTGATGATGTGGACATCTCCTCAGCAGTTCCTTGAAATGCTCCCAAGCCTCATATAGTGTCTCCATGTCCATCTGCATAAAAGAAGTGATATCGTTGCGCATCTTAGCAGTCTTGGAAGGTGGAAAGTACTTGGCTAAGAATTTTTGGGCTAGGACATCCCAAGTTGTGATAGAACCTGCAGGAAGAGAATGAAGCCAACTCTTTAGCTTTGTCCCATAAAGAGAAAGGAAATAACCTTAATCTAATAGCATCATCCGACACCCCATTAATTTTAAAAGTATCGCAAAGTTCAAGAAAATTAGAAATATGGGCATTCGGATCATCATGCACGTGTCCACTGAATTGGACAGTTGATTGAATCATCTGGATCATCGTCGATTTTATTTCGAAGTTGTTTGCTCGTACAGGCGGTCTCCTGATGCTCGAAGCTGCATCGGCTACAGATGGTGTGATGTAATCATTTAATGGATGATGTACTGGTCGAATAGCTTCATGCTGTCCTTCAGTCGCCATATCCAATCCTAGATTGATGTCGTTAGGATCTTCAGCTGCCATGTTTCTCTCTTGTTGTAGTCTTCTAATAGTTCCTTTCAATTTTTGGATCTAGAAGATAGTAAGTTACTATGTCCAGTACGTGTCATGCACTAAATTTTTTTTTTTTTAATAATAAAAATTAAAAATAAATTTCTAAAGTAAAGCTAGGATCAAAATTTTAATATTATTTTAGACACAATCCCCGGCAACGGCACCACAATATCATTCTAATTTAAAAGCTATGCAATGACAAGTGGTCAATAATAAGTGAAAAAGAAGTATCTTGAGGATGGAAATTAAGTAATTGGCTTTTCAATGAGATTTGTATTTTTAAAGTGATGGTTAATTAATACTTTCTAAAAGTATTTTTATAATTTTGACTTAAAATTAATAAAAAATTATTTTATTTTATCACATTATGTATATAGTGCCTGTGATACATTCTTTGAGTTAATGGAATGCTAATATATATTTTTAAAAATTAAAAATTTAAGATATATATTTTTATAATTAACTCATAAACTGCTTCCGATCGTAGGATCATCATGAGGATGATAATCAATCCAGAAGGTTGGTGTACGATCGCTTTCTTAAGATAGATGAATCTTGAGTCTATGATGTGGAGACATTGAAGTAAGAGTATAAGTACTCATTAGAGAATGAGGGCACTGAGCATGACCACCTCGAGCAGTCATAAGAAAGTCTATCTTCTCGTCAATGACTAAGCTCGATGCTGTAGTTATGTGTATGGTTCTTAGACCTAAGATGCATCGACAGTTCATCTTAAATGTGTTATAGTTTAACTACACCATAACTTGATTCTCTAGCCATTCGGAATTCTGAGTTGTATGTTGGCTATAGCATGTTCATTGTAGGGACTGGCTCACATCAAGATGGGATCTATTGTTGTGAATATGCGCTCTTTCCATACGGATCAACGTAGCTGTTGGTGATTAGCCAAGCAACAAGAAAGTATTTCTCAAAGATTTCTGCGGAAGCATAATCAAATAAATCAAGAAATAGAGAAAAAAAGAAGATGAGATTTTTAAAAGAAAAGAGCTTTTATTCAGTATATTTCAGCACACTTACAACCTTGATCTGTTTTCAGTATATATACTTTACAAAGGATCAAGCCTAAGCTCATAAAAAAACTCTCCGACTAACCCAATACATGAAAGCACTTACCGAGCCCATATACACCCATGTCTTCCATGCTCTCATTCTCTGGATCTAGATCCGATCCATACATGAATTAGCCACTTTAAGACCTCTCAAATCAGACCTTAAGACTCCTAGGATTATCTCAGACCCTAGCCCAAAACAGACCCTTGCGTAACCTACCCACGCACTGAGTCGGCTCAGTCTCATCACTGAGCCGGCTAAGTTTCACTGGATCGGCTCAGTTTGAAACTGAGTCGGCCCAGTTCTATGCCGTGCCAGTAGTTCCGAATGCGTAGCTCTCTATTTTGCCTGTGCACTAAGACTTAGCCGATCCAATTTTGGACTGAACCGACTAACCTGCAAAAAATCTTCTTTCTACAGTCTTGGTTTCCCAGCTTTGGTTCTTTACTTTATCTTGTGTCCTAAATCTCCAAAGCACCAACCAAGCCTCTAAAATTTTCAGAGCCAATCCTTTGACTCCTCCTGTGGCCTCCCAAGGCTTGGAAGCACCATAAATCCTCACAATCTCCATCTTGGTGCTCCAAGCCTTGGCAAATCCCTCGACAATGCCCTCCTGCATGATCCTATTGTCCCTACACACTCGATAGCACCTGTGCAAATATCATCTCTACCAATCCTCTTCAACTGTTGTACATCTTTGAGGCTTTTGGGATGACCGCCTCCATCACTGAAGATCTGTGTTTGCTTCTTGGCACCATCCTAAAATTGTAGGATCCCTTCTGCTTAGCAGCTGCATCACTTTCTTTGGACCTTTCTAGAGAATCTACAGTATTCCTATATCAGCACATGCTGTACCATCTGACACGATCTCCTCAGAGCTATTCCTGTCTACCTACACATGTCGCTCCATCTGAAACTGTGCATCATCGGTACTCTGAACTCATGTCAAATTTTTTCTCCAATTGTGAACCCACCTCTTTGGAGCTCCACCTATATCCCAAGTCCACCTGATGCCATAGAAGTTGACTCTATGCTCGAGTCCCTCGAGGTCAACCACTCAACACTGCACTGCTAAGCCTATCGCTGCACCTCGAACACCGTCGTTGCCCCTTCGAATCCTCCGCGCTCTGCAGCCCTCTTCGAAGCCATCTCGGATACCTCTGCAACTTATGGGCACCTCCAAAATCCAAGAGCTCATCTAACTCTTCTGAATCCAGTGACTAAATCCTAAAAAATTCCATCCTAGTCCTTCTCTTCTGCCCCTACACCAGCCATCACTTCAGTTGTGCCCGAAGAACCATCCTCCACCTGAACTGCGACTCTTTCTAGTGCTCCTATAGAAGAAACCTGATCCATGATACTTTCGACTGCTAGAGACCTCTTGACGCTCTCTGAGACCCTTAGCTCTTCTTGAGATCTGCATCCGATCTTTCTGAGATACCACTGACACTATCTGCTAAGATACACTCCTCGACTGCTGCACCACTGAGCCTCCCTCAGCCCCTGTGCCTCTAGGGTAGCGCTCCTGCAGCACTTCAGTGCTCCCTGACTTATCTCTGTGCCGCTCTACAGCTGTCCAATCCTAACCTGCTGGACCTCCATGGATCATCCTTCTCCATCACTCCCAAGGCATCATAAATTCATACTCTGATTGAATCGCTGAATATATCTCCGACTACTTTTCTGTCTTCCTGACACTGAAGGACGTATAGTCACTTTTTCAGCCTTTCTTCAATCATTATCCCTTAAAAAATCTCTCTTCAATAGTCCTACACTGCCCATCTTCCTAGAGAACCCTAATGCTCTCTGCTGAGATACCTCCCTCGATTGCTGCATCACCGAGCCTCTCTCAGTCCTGCATCTTCAGAAAAATGCTACTATATCACTTCAATGCTCCCTGCCTATCATATAACTATTATACACCTCAGCCTTTCCACCAAGATCGATCAACAAATCATGCACCAAATTCTTTCACTCTAAATTTTTTTTTTTTGTTAATCCTCTCAACCTCCACCTTCAACTCGCTGCTCTTGGTTGGCCAAACCATAGCAATAACAAAGATAGAGTTAAGATATACCATGGAATCCTTGTTCAGATTTCTGATTTTACCTTGTACGATTTTTCTTTTCCTTTCATGCACCATCAAGCTCTGAAACCTGGCTCCTTCCACACACCATCAGGCTTTGATGTCAAATTATCATCCATAATGTTTCAGACATCACCTAGCTCTGATACCAAATTGTAGACCCAAGATATTGCTTGAATGCTAATCATTCTTGACATCATAAGCATCGATACCATATTGTGGAAGCTCCTGATCTTTAGTATGGATCTGAAGAAATCTGTGACATTCTCTATGAGCAGCAAACATATCAACCTCGATAGAGAAAAAGTAGTTCTATGATGATCATGAGATCGAGTTCTTAAGCCCATAGTCGTGGTAGTGTGATGTAACAGTAAAGAGTTTTCTATTAGAATTTCACATCAGACTCAGATCGAATGATTCAATCATATGATAGGGTGTTAGGTTTAATGAGTTCACCTTAACACTAATCCTATCATGACTCATGATAGAAGAATCGAATCATACAGGTAGCTGCACCAAAAGGTTCGCATTCAGTTCTGATGGATTGCCATCATATATTGCTAGATGTTATTGATGAATTTTAGGAGCAATTAGAATAATCTTGATGATCGATCATTCTAATTAGATGAATCGGAAGAGTTCTGATCCATCAAAAAGTATTTCGATGATGTTGATGATAGAGATTGCAACATATCTCATTACCATATGAAACTAAATCTAATTGGGTTATACAAATAAGAGTTTGGATCTAGATGTCATCAATTGAACTTACCCAGTTTGATTAATTTGGATTAGATCCAACTAGGTTCAAGAAAATCGTGCTAGCACACGATTGAGCCTGACTTTCTCCTTATGTAGTCTTTATGGTTCATCTCAGCTGAGTCAAATTGGTTTGGGCTCATCCGAAAATCCTGTATGGCTTTATCCTGATCTGACTGGAGCTTGTCCAGGTCAAAATAGGATTGTCCTAACTTGATCTAAGCTTGTCCTAATCCATTAGATGGAAATAAGACAAGACTTGTCAATTTTCGTAGCCTTTAGGATATGGGATCGTTTGACCCAATCTTTTGCAGGAATGAAAAGGGAAGGGCATGCGCCCCCTAGAGACTTTCTATGAGGGAGTGCCCCCTTGGGTTTTCATGCACAAAAATGTGCGCATGCCCCATGTTGGCATGCGCACATGGAGAAAAAGAGGAGAGAGTCCCATGAGGATGGGACTCTAGGGTTTCTTGATGGGATCAAAGACCTAGGTGCCAAAAAGTTTTGTGCTTATCCATTGTTGGCGCCATCTATGGATGATTTTTGGGGACTCTAACTTGATTGGATCAAGTGTGTAAGCATGGCCAATCAGATTAAAATCTGATTAAATCAACCAATTTGATTAGTTGATGCTATGTGGCACTGCATGGCACATTTGGGTCTATGTAAACCCTATTGCGCCCTAGGTTTTTTAATGTTGCATCCATTCTCCATGCCAAAGTGATGCCGCCCCCTCTTCTATTCCACACCCCTTCATC
This sequence comes from Cocos nucifera, assembly GCA_006176705.1. NCBI lineage: Eukaryota > Viridiplantae > Streptophyta > Magnoliopsida > Arecales > Arecaceae > Cocos > Cocos nucifera. The sequence goes on along the minus strand of QRFJ01002479.1, from coordinate 136,816 downwards.
TTCCTCCTCTGCGTCTTCTCCATGCCCAAAGGTTGGGTAAAATTCTAGCAAGAAGATCCACAGCAGTTGGCACAAGGATTCGGTAAAGAAATGATGATGTTCATGAGACAAACGTGCTCCCTTCAATTTTAGTTTAAGGCTCTACAGATCAGATTTAGGAGAAGACATCTAGAACCAGTCTGAGTGAACTCCGGTAGAGGCTAGGTGCTTACATGGCTAGATCTAGATCCCCAAGCAATGGTAAATCATTGTCAGGATAACAGTTATCCTAAATAGGTAATAGATCTTGTTCCAGATTTAATCTTAATTTAATTTTTTAATATTAGATCATTAGGATTAGATCTGAGAACTCTCAAATCTGATTAGATTTTATAAAATTTTTATGAAAAATTTTGCTACAGATCTGATCAGATCAGATTGATCCTACGGTGGAAAAGTTAGTTTTTCTTCAGTACTCTCCAATGCTTAAGTCAGCTAAAGCCTTGAGAATAGATAGTGGAAATAGAAAATTGAAAGATAGAATGAGGAGGCTTTGGGTAGAAAGAAGGTTCGATCTTCCTTTAGTGAGAAAGTCGAGCGTTGATTTTAGTAGAGTTTCGACTCTATGAATCTTAGATTTTTTGCTTACCTGGAGGAGTATCCTACCTCTCTATTTATAGAGGAGATTGCTTAGACCTTAAGGAGAGTTTGTTAGGTCGTTAGTTTGTTAAGGCTAGTTGGATGGTAGCCATTGGCCATTTCATCTTAGTGACATTTAGTTGTAATACAGTTGGAGAAGGGCCGCAACTTGATTGGAGCACGAGTGGTGCTTAGCTGGCTTTCAGAAGATGCGGAGGTCAGTAATTCACCGATTTGGTTAGTCTAATGAGATCGGTATTCCACAGATCTTGGCATCAATAGATGAGCTACTACAAGATTGTGACATCAGTATTCTATCAATCTTAATCTATTGTGTAGGTCGGTATAGACCCAATCTCCTACGGATCTCAGCAGTCATCAGCCTTCAGGTTGGCAAAATATTGATATGATTCTATTATTAGGTTCGTTAAAAACCAATCTTGGGCCATGTTTGGCCTCTACATGTGGATGGTGGATTTCCAATCGAAACCTTAATATGGTCGGTGTATTATCGGTCTAGTCCTAATTACTTGGTTAATCTGATAAGCCAGCTGTCAGTCTGGGTACTAGGTCGGTTATTTACTGACCTAGGGGCGACACTTGTTATTTTGAGCGCTCATCTCAGGCGATGATTGATAAGTACCATAAATTCATCAATAAAAATATTAATTTAATAATTAATTTATATTTATTTTTAAAAATTAATAATTAATTTATATATATATATATTAAAAATTAATATTTTTATTAATTAAAAATAATAAAAAAATAAAATATTATTATTAATAAAAAGAGCTTAATTTTCTAGTCACAACAAAATAAATTTGAAGCAAATTAGAACTAAAATGGACTAGATATAAGTTTTTTTAAAAAAAATAAAATAAAAAAGAAAACAACTTAGTCGGCTCATCAAGCCAAGCTGACATGCTATCTAAGCTGACTCAGCTGTAGAAGCCATCCGTCGGTCTATGAAACCAGGCATGGACTGCTAGCTCAGCAAATTTTGACCAATCGGAGCTTGCCACGTGGTGGACCAAGACCGCTAAAGGATCTATATGAAATAAATCGCGGCGTACAGGGGCATAATTTCAAATAGCAAGGCATGCACTGATTAGTCCGATCTTCAAATGCATTTGGTCTATGTGGTCCATAACTACAGGAATTGCCCAATCATACGGTTCAGGTTGATTGCGGTCTAGATCCGATAGCTGAGGTTCTTTCCTATTATGATTCGAATTCATCTCCTCTCAGTGCACGATCAGATGGCTGTGAGCTCTCTCGATAGCGATCCAATGGTCCAGGTTTTGGTCGATTTTGATTAGATGGTTGCAGTTATTTTCTTCTTTGATTTGGTTTCTAATTTCACTCTGATCGCGATCCGACGACAGGCTCACTCCAAATCCAGATCCAATAGTCCACGAAGCTTTCGACTTGATTAAAACACCTAGAACAAGATTTGATGGCCAGATTTTCATCATCACACGCAAATGGATGGTCCACATTAATTTTGACTGGATTTAGGTTTTTAAAACTCGATTTTTGATGTTTTTTGGATCATTTGATTAGATTTGAGAGCCAAACTTCACCAAAACCTACAAGATGCATCTAGGGGCTATTTTAATCCAATTTTCACTTGGATTTCTTCAATTTTGATGATCAAAACTCCTCTTTAATCCTATAATGGTTAGAAACAAAGGATCCAACCCTCCTAACTCTATTTAAAGGACTTTAGGCCTCCAGAATCAATTATCTTCGATCATGAAAAGAAGTTTGATAAAGATTAGAGTCATGCTTGGGTTAGAGGCTGCTTCAAGGCAATGGTGCTACAAAGAAGAGCTGACTTCTACACTATCTCAACGCCAACACCGATCCAAGATCAAGATCAGCTACTTTTATTTTTTTTTTTTTTTTAATTTTATATATTTAAATTTTAAATTAAATTTTTAATTAATGCAAATTTTAATTTTTAGCTATTTAAATTTATGCTTTTTATTTTTAATTATAATTTAAATTTCTATTCTTTATTTTAATTGCTCTTTATGTTATTGCAAGTACATGCAAAGATCTAACTAATAGATTTTAGTATCAAGTTTAATTTTTCGTACTGTTTAATTTTCACTTCTTATTTATAATTCTATTTTTTGACTTTAAATTTTTTTTCTAATTTTTTTCTAAAAATCAAAGATTTTAAAATTAAAATACTACATTCTCTGTGGATTTGACCCGACTCACTGCTTTCTATCTATTTTTAATTATTTTAAGTAGTTAGATTAAACTAATAAACACGATGTCTTAACGACAACATCATGCTCTTATCAAGTTTTTGATGCCGTTGCTGGAGATGGCATGAAAATTTATTTTTTAAAATTTTTTTATAAATTAATTATAAATAAATTTTAATTTTTTTTAATTTTCTATAAATAGTGCTTACTAATTTTTTTTCTTTATTTTGTAGATAAAAAAAGAGATCATAAAGATTAGGGCAAGGAGGAAGCTTCCAATTCTATTTGGTGAGATCAATCCTAACCCTAGATTTTTATTTTATTTTTAAATTAATTTAAAAAATATTCACTTAAACCTAATTAAAAGCTTCATGATAAAAGTAAAAATTCTAATTGCTTAGAGCATGTATTATATTAGTTTTACTTTTATTTTTTTTGGTGATTGCTGGAGGTAAGATAAGCTTCTCAAGACTCAATTAGTTGCATGCATCTAGTTTAAATTGTATAAAATTTTTTGCTTGAAAAATTTTTTATGCATATTCATATTAAACCAAATTAAGACATAATCCATTAAATAAGATAAGATGGAGATTTGATCATTCTTTTTTAGTCCATAAATTACCAACTAGCATCCTGCATTGACCTAAGTCTTTAATTAAAATTAATTAGACATCGATCCTAGGAACTCGAGATCATTAGAATAAAGAATCTTAAAAGTTGGATCGGATTAAGATTAGTCAATTTAATTGGTGTCTAAGATTAGTGGTTTAGAAATGATTGAATCTGAAGAAAGATGATTTATAATTGATTCCGTTAGCTTACCTGACCAAGCATAATTGATGTCTAAGACAAGCAACGAGAAGACTCCTATCAATCTTATACTTATCTGATCAGTTGATTGGCTAATCTTATACTTAGACTTGAAGGTAATATTGGCAGTTAGGAGCTATCTAAATCTAAGACAATCCTTAGTTAGGATTATTTGCCTAACTTGATTGCAAACAAAAATATTAAATCTAATTAAAACTATTCCTCTCTCTCTTCTTAGCTCTAGGACTCCTTAGGACCTCTTTTTTAGAACTCTTTTCTCTTTCTTTTTCTTTTCTCCTCTTCTCTTTCAAAAAAATAAATTAAAAATAATAAAAAAATAATAATTAAATAATAAAAATAATTAAAAATAGTAAAAATAATTAAATAAATTAAATAAATAAAAATATAAAAATAAATTAAAAATAAATAAAATTATAAAAAAAATAATAAAATCATTAAAAAAATTATTAATTTTTTTAAAAAATAATATAATAATAAGTAATAAATAATAAATAATTTTAAAAAATAAAATAATAATATAAAAATTAAAAATTATAAAAAATTTAAAAAAATAAAATAATTTTTAAAAAAAATCTAAAAAAATTTGAACCATACATTAGGATTGCACTAATACATGCACAGTAGAAAATTATTTTTTCTGATCTAATTGAATCTAATTATAAAAGTGAATGGCTGAATCATATTAAATTCAATGATCAAATGGTTGAAAATTTTAGAAAATCACCTAGATAGATGAAGGAATATTTTATTTTTTCTATCTATAATCCATCGACTTGTATCCAGTTATCTTATATTCATGCTACCCACTATAAAATCAAGCCAACCACAATCTAGATGCTCTCATCTTTCTATGGGAACATCAATGAAGATTCTTATAAGTATCTAGATGAGTTTTTAGAAATCTGTTCTATAATGAAAATTCAAAATTTGACTGAGGATGTCTTAGACTAATTTTATTCTCTTTTTCATTAAAAGATAAAGCCAAGTACTTGCTTGGCATAATAGAGAGATCAATTCAAATTTGGGCTGAATTGCAAAGTGAATTTCTTAAAAAAAATTATCCTATAGGCCGAGCCAATACTATGAGACGTGCTATCATTGGATTTACTCAACTTTCAGAAGAATAAATTCACGAGTCATGGGAGAGGCTTAATGAACTTCTTAGAAAATACCCATACCATGGTCTATCTAAGTGGTAAATAGTTCAAGCTTTTTATGAGGGTTTAGAAATCATTATAAATAAATGATAGATGCATCTTATGGAGGTGCATTCATGAACAAGAGTGAGGATGAAGTCCATGCTTTATTTAAAATTTTGAGTGAAAACTCAATCAATCATGCTTCATTATCTTTCTACCAAATCTAGGAAGGGATCCATGAATGTAAACATTTAGAATTTAGTCCTAAGATTGATTCAAATTTAATAAATAAAGTAGACTTTCTGGCCCAGAAATTTGATCAACTCCTAATCCTAGGTCAATAATCTTTTACATAATTCACATCATTATCTAATTATTAAAAGATTTGTTCAATCTGTACTAGCCTAATCCATCATGTGAGTGAATATTCCATGGTTGCACAATTTTCATCTTTTATCCAAGAATAAGTTCAAGCTGCACAAGACTGCTCCAAACTAGTTAATGACCCTTTTTCAAACTTATATAATCCAGATCGGAGGAACCACCTTAATTTTTCTTGGATATCCCAACAGACTCAGGCTTGGACCCAATATCAAAATTATGCCTATAATTATGGTCAACCTAGTCAATCTTTCCAACCATTATATTATAATCAGCCATCATACCTACCTCCTCAACAGACCAATCTAGTTAACGATAGATTTAACTAACTTTAATGATTAATTTTGAATCAACAACAATTGATCTTGACTCATTAAAAATCTATCACCAGGCTAGAAGCTCAAATAGGATAATTAGTTGAGTCCAACACGAGGAGAGAACTAGGTCAATTATCGAGCCTACCAATTTTAAATCTTATAAACAATCCACCTATTATCCATCAACTATCTGGACCAAAATATCAATCTAATGTTCCACCTCGAAATTTTTAATTAGAAAATGCCAAAGTAATTCCTAAACTTAAAAGTTATAGGATCCTTATAGACCCATACTAAGACCAGACGAGAGAGGCTAGTACTGATGCTAGTCAAAATAAGAATATAGAAGAAGAGATTAGTACTGAAACTAATCACATAGAAGAACTTGAATTCAGAACTAGTACTGATGCTGGTTTCAGTTTAAATGAGATAGATAAAGGGAAGAAGAAAATAGATAATTTACCTAAGACCGATAAATCTAAAGTCCTATTTTCTTCAATCCTAGAAGTCGGTTTTTTTTAGAAAAATCAAGAGATATCTAATGAACTGTCAATGGAGTATTTAATCAAGATCATATTAATTTACCTTCAAAATTAAAATCATCTTTAGACATCCTCCCAGTATCCAATACATTAAAGTTAACTTCTAATACAAAAACTCAATTAATGAGTATTTTAGATGAACAAATAGAAGAAATTTTTAATAAACATGGGACTGAGAATGGGGTCATAAACTATATTCCCAAAATTAATAATGAATATATCAATAAAGAAATAAGAAACTATCTTCTTGAGGTTGGCAATCCAAAATCATTGGAATTTATCAATCCAATATTTGATACAGGATAGTTGAGCTACCTTATGTCTGACTGAAGATGATAAACTTAGCACTTGTTGGATGATAATCTAATATTTAATTTTTTTATCTAAATTATTTTTTAATTTTTTTTAGAATATTTTGAATAAGTTGGAGGAAGAGTCAAATTTTAAAGGCATATGCTGGACTATAAAAAAAATACATTGAATCAGGTGTATTCTTTTTTATTATTATTATATTTTTTATTTTTTTTATTGAGGATAATATTGATTAAGTTGGAGGGAAGAATAGTAAAAAAATTTTAAATTTTTTTAAAATTCTCAAAATAAGTTAGTATTTAGTATTTAGACATCCGATTATACTTAAGAATTGAGTTGAACTAAGCATTTTTAAAAAAAAATTGATGCACAGATCAAAAAATTTGTGAGATATTGAGAAATTAAGTATTAAAAAAATTTAATAAAGAGTTAAGTCTAAAATATAAATAATTTTTTTGAGCACTTCTAATTTTTTCTACCAACATCAAAGAAAAGTCAATTTTTTATGGGCTTGTGTAGGATAACTAGTTATTTTTTCATATTAAAAAAATTAAAATTAAAATAAAATAGTTTTAAAATATTTTTTATTGAGTAATCGGATCTCTTTGTCTAAGCAAGTATTAAGTTTTGCATCAAAAGATGGAAAGAATGAAGAAGCTCATTATAAAGTTAGTCTTAACTCGTAGTCTATTTGATTTGAGCAAATAAGTCCGAGGGGTATTCTATATCTAGTGCCTAAAGTCAATTGATTTAAGAGTCATTGGCTTAAGACTCGCTACATAGATCAAATAGAAAGCTTAAAGAGTTAAGATACTCAATAGTGGTACAACGTTAAAAAAAAAATACACACACATATTGGTTTCTCACCGAATAATCGGATCCTATTTCCTAAGTAAGCAATGATATTCATATCAAAAAGTGAGCAATATGAATAAAAAATTAATAAATAAATGATGAAAGTAGCAATACATTTGTCCATATGAAAGTTTAGATCATTTAGAGATAAAGGTAGGGATAATTTAAAAAAAATTTAGAAAAATTTAATGTTCTTCACTTAATTTTTATTGTTAAGTATTAATATCCTAGTGACACGCCTCACTTATGCTCTACTGAATATCAATGGCCATTTTAAAAACTACTTCGATAAAATTCGAAATTCTAAAATTAAAAGATATCTAAAACTAAATTCTTTCTTTACTCGAGAACGAGCAAAGCTTAAGTTAAAAGGATGAGATAAGTACCATAAATTCATTAATAAAAATATTAATTTAATAATTAATTTATATTTATTTTTTAAAAATTAATAATCAATTTATATATATTTTAAGAAATTAATATTTTTATTAATTAAAAATTAATTAAAAAATAATAAAAATAAAAAAGTAAAATATTATTATCAATAAAAAGAGCTTAATTTTTTGTTCATAATAAAATAAGTTTGAAGCAAATCCAAGCTAAAGTGGATTAGATATAATTTTTTTAAAAAAAAATTAAAATAAAAAAGAAAAATAGCTCAGTCGGCTCATCAAGCCAAGCAGCAAAGCCAAGCTAAGTCGATGCACTGTCCAAGCCGACTCAACCACAGAAGTTGCCTATCAATCCATGAAATCAGGCGTGGACCACCAGCTCAGCAAATTTCGACCAATCGGAGCTTGCCACGTGGTGGACCAAGACCACTAAAGGATCAACAAGAAATTCATCATGACGTACAAGGGCAAAATGATAATTTTATATAGCAAGGCGTGCGTTGATTATGCCTAGTCTATGCGGTCCATAGCTATAGGAATTGCACCATCATGTGATTCAGGTTAATTGCGGTCCAGATTCGATGGCTGAGGATCTTTCTTGTTATGATTCGAATTCATCTCCTTCTAGTGCACGATCAAATGGCTATGAGCTCTCCCGATGGCGATCCAATGGTCCAAGTTTTATCTAGTTTTGACCAGACAGTTGCGGTTATTTTCTTCTTTGATTTAGTTTCTGATTTCACTCTGATCGCGATCCGACTGCAGCGCTCGCTCCAAATCCTGATCCAACGGTCCATAGAGCTCCTAACTTGATTAAAACACCCATAACAAGATCTGATGGCTATATTTTCATCATCACACATGAATGGATGGTCCACACTAATTCCAACTAGATTTAGGCTTTTAAAACTCAATTTTTAGTATTTTTTGGACCGTTTGATCAGATTTGATGGCTAGACTTCACCAGAACCTACAAGATGCATCCAGGGGCTATTTTAATCTGATTTTCACTTGAATTTATTTAATTTTGATGATCAAAACTTCTCTTTAATCCCACAATGGCTAGAAACAAAGAATCCAACCCTTCTTACTCTATTTAAAGGACTTCAGGCCTCTAGAATCAATTATCTTGGGTCATGGGAAGGAGTTTGGTAAAGGTTAGAGCCATGCTTGGGTTAGAGACTGCTTCAAGACAATGGGTGCTGCAAAGAAGAGCTAGCTTCAACACCATCTCAATGTCGACACCGATCCAAGATCAAGATCAGCTATTTTTAATTTTTTTTTATTTCATGTATTTAAATTTTAAATTAAACTTTTAAATTCAAATTTTAATTTTCAGCTATTTAAATTTATAATTTATATTTTTAATTATAATTTAAATTTTTATTCTTTATTTTAATTATTATTTATTTTATTGTAAGTAGATGCTAAGATCTAACTAGTAGATCTTAGTACCAAATTTAATTTTTTGTACTATTTAATTTTTGCTTCTTATTTATAATTCTATTTTTTGACTTCAATTTTTTTTGAAATCTTTTCTTTTTCTTTTCTAAGAATCAAAGATTTTAAAATCAAAATACTGCCTTCTCTATAGATTCGATCTGACTTACTATTTTCTATCTATTTTTAATTATTTTAAAAAATTAAATTAAATTGATAAACATGGTGTCTTAACGACAACATCGTACTCTTATCAATAATCCTTCTGATGATGCCACATGACTAGCAGAAATTGTCCATACCAATAGTTGCCCCTCACTTTTCAGACTTGAAGTGAAAAATCTTTCATGAGAAGTGTAAAAAGTCAATTTTCAAAACTCAGCCACCAGTCTCCCACATCAAGAATCATGTCATATGGTTGTCAAATTTAATTTTTAATGATTTGAAGTGATAGAGTACCTCGATCGTCGTACTCACCGTATCTGGCATTTAAGGAAGCATGGAGAGGCATGAAACCATTATTGGTTGCTCTACTATGACACAGGCAATATGGGGTATGTGGCGTTCATCCACGGGTTAGCTGAACCATCATACGAAACAAGCTTATGTGACTTGATTTGGACCAGTACATCTAAATAGATTTTTTGCAGCCTCTTTGGATGATCGATAGGTGGTTCAAATCCATCGACTAGTGGATTAATTTAGGCCATCGCCTTCTCCTATATATAGAGGATCTGTCTATTCTTTTCCAACTTTACTATTCTTTTGCCTGAGCGAGAGTTTCACTGCCAGAGAGGCTTTCTATGCTCTCAGCCAGTCAGAGAAGAAGATGATTTCGGTGGTTGTCGACGTTGGAAAACATGCAAGATTTCATGCATAGATTTCATAACTTTTTTAAAATTAAAGCAGTGAAAGACATAGATTAAATAATTTAATCTACAATATGCATGTAATCAAATTATAAAATCATACATCAAGGATCTATAACATGTCATGATGCATTCTTAAATCTAAAAATAAATCAAGCATGATTAGTATTGATCAAATCAATACCTAGATCTAGAATAGTTCTAGATATAAATCCTAGATCGTATCTAGGTCATCAAGAGATCAGATCTCTTATCTTTGCACAAGTTAAGAACTCCACGGTTGATTTTCATTATTGCCTTTGGAGCTGCACACGCATCCAACCTCTACAGATGATCCACACGAGCCTACATTATAGATCGGAGGTTCATCAAACAAAGATCCGTTTGAAGTACTAGCTTCTCGTGGATCCCTCTTGATGGTCAATCAAAAATATATTCTCTGAATCTCTTGGACACTCCAAGAGATGAAGAATATGAGGAGAAATAAGAAAAAAATTCAACCCTTAGATCTCCCATAAATCAAAAAATAAAAATAAAAAAAAAATAAATTCTAAGAAAAGATAAATCTTCTCCTTCGGGACATCAATGATTGATGTCCTGAAAACATCTCTATGCTAGGACAAGAGGAGACCTTCTCCTCTAGATTTTTTTTATGTTTCTAGATCTAACATCTCTGATTTTTACTCTTAAAAATTTTTACAAAAATAAGGAGAAAAAGGGTTCTCAAAGAAATCCTAAGAAAAGATCTTTCTTCTCTTCTCCTTCTCTCATCAGGACATGATCAAATCATGTCCAAAGATGATCACTATGCTTCAACGCCTTGAAACATGGATCCCCATACCATCTCATTTTCTCTCTCTCAATTTTTTATCATATAAAAATTATAAATAAAATAGAAAGAGAGAAATACAAAAGAAAAATATAAGAGAAGACAATCTTCTCTTACCTTATCTTCATCAAGACATCAAAGTTTGATATCTAAAAGAAAGGGCCTTCTCCAAGACTGTTGGCACCCCCTCCTCACTTTTCTTTGATTTTTGTCATGAAAAATTTTTGGGATTCTACATGCCAAAGCTCCACAAAAAGTGGCACCTCCTTATATATCTTTGACTAGGTCAAGACCTAGTCAAATAAGGCAACTAGTAAGGAGTTTGGGGGGGCCTCCAACTCTTGGATGCCTCCCCAATAATTCTGGACATGAGAACCAAATATTCTATGAACACAAGGGAGAAAAAGAGGGTAGACAAAAATTATGGTATGGGAAAAGTGGGTGCACAAGAGGGGGAAGAGTTTAGGCCAAAGGAGGCTCTTCCAAGTAGGAAATAAATCCTAACTTCCTTCTAGTTTTGACCAAATCATAACAAACTCCAAAACAACCAGATATATGGGCATGGAAGGCCTCTTAGGCATTAGAATTATCACATAAAAATCAAGAATTAAAACATGTGGGAGTGGGCTCTTAGGCGTGAGAGAAAGAGAGAGAGTCCCAGTCCAACTAGGACTCCTCTTATTTGACTAGGTCAAAATAGATTTAAATCTAATTTAAATTCTATTTAAATTAGATTAAATATAACTTAATTAAGAATAATCCTAGTCCAACTAAGAGTCTAATTAAATTAGATTAAATTAAGATTTAAATCTTATTTAAATTCTAAGTCAATTAGGTGCACCCAAGTCCTAGTCAAATAAAGAGTTATTCTTTCTTACGATTGACTTATCCAATAAATCAACTAGACTTAATCTAATTAAGTTTAAACTAATTTTAATTAAATTTGATTTAATTAGACTTGATCTCAGCCTGATTGCTCAATCAAATTGAGCCAATTAGCAATCCAATTGCTAATCGATCCTCCTACAATATTTGCATTAGGTCAAACATCAATCACGTTGAATGTTTGACCTTGAAATGATTCTCAATCATCAATTAACCATCTGATCAGATTACAAGCTCTAATGTGTATGATCTCATGGGTTCGAACCTAAGTCAATAGCATAAAAATTAATTTCTGTACCAATCAAAGTTATCATCTAGCAATGGTTTTCAATGTCTAGATAGATCGAATGTATATAAAACAACATTCTTAGAACCCTGCCCCATGGTTACTATATAATTCATTCCTATAATCAATAATGCTTAAGATGACTTCGAGTATGCTGTCAAACACTCATACAAATCATTTATATTATATCTCAAAATTTTATAAATCTCGTGACACCTCACGAGGATTATCCAAGCCTAGGTTTTGCTAAATTGAAACACAGCGAGACATTCTCTTTCTGAAGTTAATTAGAAATGGTTAATCCCATCTTAACTCAAACACCGACTTTATAGATACTTGACTATATCCAAAAATCTTCCAACCCTATATTAGAAATATAGGCAGTCCGACATCAAAGTATAGTGAGTTGCTTATAAGTCACCGTGGTGATCTCAGGTCAGAGGGACACTTATATCCATGGACCTTAGCTAGCTACTCTTGATAGTAGAGTGCTACATTGATCACGTTCAGTGTAGATATACTCCTACATTTTACCTGGATGCCATTCCAATGTCTCCACACCACTTGATTATAAGGACATCCAATGCATATGACATACAGCGACCTACACTCAATAAGTTATCATTCTTATTAATAACTTATCATTTGATCATGAACAGTTTAAGAACCATTCGATAAATCCATCTTTATCGATTGATTGTGGTTCTAAGAACTTCATTATTACTTAGAAGTTTATTTAAAGAAGATAGAACTTTTATAATGAAATATGATTGGCTTTAGGATATACTTTCCAACAACTCTCATTTGGACTAAAGCTAATCAGAACGATATCAAATATCCTATCTTCCACTGAGTTTGTAGAACTTAGTTTCGAGGCCTTAGCAAATGGATCGATTAAGTTCTCCTTTTACATCGATCTTTCAAAGATTGACGTCTCTCAGATCTGATATCTAAGGTGAAAGCGATGTAGAATATGCTTGTCCTTTGTTTCTTTAGCCTAAGCTATGGCTTCAGTGCTATGATAGGACTAGACCATTGGTAGAGGATGCCACTCCCAACCTGCTAATGAACCTCAGCAACTACGCAACTTACATGGCAGCATCATATGCCATGATGTACTCTACATCATTAATTGAATAGGCTAAAGTATACTGCTTGAAATCTTTCTAGCAGATTGCTTCTATAATTAGGGTATGATCCGACATTCTCTTATTGTCATCTTATTTTGACTGAAATTAAAATATCCACATATTTTAAGTCAGTACTTTCATATTTGAGTCACTGAATCTTAGTATTTTTCAAATACTTAAGGATTGTCTATTCAATCTTCCAGTGGCTCTTATTTGGATCAGATTGATATTTGCTCACTACTTCTAGTGAGTATACCATGTCTGATCTCGTACATGAAAAAATAAGATGACGGCTAAATCTTTATTTCTTGCAATGATGGAATGCCATTTTTGATTAAAAAAATTTCATCCTCAAACATCACAAGAAATAACACTATAAAATATTTTGCCCAATTACAAATGCAGGGTTTGTCTTTGTTCATAACAAAGACATACGTTCAAAATGTATGTTCGAATTCTGAGGTAATAGCCAAATGGGCTTTATAGGTCTTTATCTTTTCATCTGCACTACTCTGATCCTTTTGAAAATTCATTCACACCCAATGAATTTTATCCCTTTAGGTGAATCAACTAGTATCCATACACTATTGATTTTCATGGACTTCAATTTAGATCATATGGCTCTAAGCAACTTCTCAGAGTCAGATCACTGTATTGTATCCCTATAGGTGATCGGATCCTTGTTGTTCTCATCTAGATCAATAGGATTGCCATCTCGGACCAAGATACTGAAGTATCTGTCCAGCTAACATGGTACTCTATAGGATCTCCTTAAAGGTGATACTTTAATGGGCTCCAAATTTGATCTAATCAAATTCGGTTCTATAGGTTTACTAGATTGCATCAATTCTTTTCTATCAATCAAACTTTTTCAAGTTTAACTTGACAGGCATTAGTTCCTTCTCTAAAAAACATCTTTCCAAAAGAAATACCCTTCTACCAATAAATATCTTATATTCTTCAGTATGGTAGAATTAATAACCCTTAAACACCTATTGGACCAGGATCCAAGTTTATCTATGTGCAAACCTATGACATAGCCCGATCAATCCCAAAACCAAAGGTGAGAGAGTTTAGGTCTATGCCCGATCCATATCCCATATGGAGTCAATGCAATAGATTCACTTGATATAAATTTTTCTGAGTAAAATAAGTAGTTACAAGAGTACAACCCTGAAATAGGTAGACTAATGAACTCAATCATGGATTGAACCATGTCTAACAAAGTTCAATTTCTTCTTTTAGATATACTATATTTCGAAAAGAAATCCACTAAGAGAGAATTCAATTCTCTCCTAGATATATCACAAACTCACTGGATAAGTATTCGCCTCCTTGATCTGATCGAAGAGTTTTAATACCTTATCTAGTTTATTTTTCTATTTCATTATTGAATCATTTGAATATTTCAAATAATTCATCCCAGATGCATCCATACCCAGATAGGTCATCTATAATGAAATATTAATATCTTCCTTTGGTACTTAAGTTTATAGGTCTACATACATCACTATGTATGAGACTTAGAACTTTATCGACTCCTTCATCTTTTTCAGTAAAAGTTGATTTTATCATCTTTTCAAGAAGACAAGATTCATAGGCTATCAATGATTCATAATCATTGATGTTGAAATTTTTCTCTCAAGCTAATCTGTTTATCCTATTCTTATCAAGATGACTAAGCCTATAATACCAAAGATAGATATCCATGACATAATCTAACTTGGGTGTGTACATTACACTTAATAGACTGTATAAATATTAAATATCATTTCTTTATTATCCATGTATTATTATAATATTATTCATAATAATATCATAACAATCTCTTTTATTGATAAATGATAACCATCCTTGGCTAAAAGGCCAATAAAGAACACATTTATCATAAAGATGGATAATAGTGACAATCACTCAAAATGACATCTTTGAAAATATGCTTGATAATTTCTAAAGCTAGGATTAGAATAGAACTTCTATCCAAAATCTTTAGATATTTCTCACCATTTTTAAACATTCTACTTACTTATAGTTCTTGCAACAAATTGCATAAAACTATCGGTAT